>JAGKTI010011044.1:0-19694 GCA_018397915.1 Birgus latro
CTACTACTACTACTACTACTACTACTACTACTACTACTACTACTTCTACTACTACTACTACTACTACTACTGCCATTATTATTTTTTTCAGTTCGATGACAAACTAGTAAATTCGTCTGGTTGGAGCAAGCATGGAATTAAAAAAAAAAATCTTACTGAATTGTTTAAAAGCATGGAATTTCATTTTATTTATTTACGGTGTTTATTTTATTTATTTTTTTGAGTGTGGTGTCGGATGTTCCCCGTTTTTTGTTTTTATCTCCCTGTATTTTTTTCATTTTTCATTCTTTTCGTATTTTTTTCAGTGTTTTTTTTAATGGGAAATGATGCATGGGTTGTGTTTTTGAGTGTTACTTTGATGGTTTCTTTGGTGTTGTATTCTTCCCTGTTTAAAGTAACTTAGAAAAATTTACTTAATGTTGGTAGTGAAAGTAAGAGGAATATTTATAAGTAAGAGTAGTATAAATTGTGCGAGTAGTGAAGGCATTTATTTATTTATGTATTCATTTATATATTTATTTTTATTTTTATATGTGTGGTAGTTGCTTATTAATTGTTTGGTCAGGGTTGGTTAGGTCATTTGAGGTTAGAGGAAAGGAAGTTTTGGTAGGTTGGGTCAGGTGGGGTCGTGTTGGGTCACAGTATATTATATGAAAAATTAATCATACTTGGCGTAGATCAGGTCAGTGAAGTTGGTGAATTGTTATAAGGTCAGGTCATGGTAGGTGAGAGTAGGTCGTTCTAGTACCAGGGTCATGCTGGCTTAGTTATGATTAGAGGAAGGTAGGTCATATCGTGTCAGGTTAATTACGGCCCTGTCGGGGTAGGTCATGTCAGGCTAGAGTAGATTATGTCACGTTAGGTTAGGGTAGCGTAGATCAGGTCATGCCAGGTTGGGTGAGGTCAGAGCATATCAGGTTTATTAAAGATGTTGGTTTAATGTAGATGTTATTTAGATAATGATGGTTTTATATAGATAGAGGAATAGATAGACAGGAAAACAGATAGATAGATAGATAGATATACACCCTGTTAGCTCCTCGGAAAACTTGGACTAGGTATACAGTTTTTCATCATCATCATCATCATCACCACCATCACCACCATCACGCAACCCCACTTTCCACTAAATACGCTTCTTTGTACTTAATATAATCCCGATAGCACATAGAAGCCTTATCACCCTCGTGGATAAGCCCAGATTATATTGCAAAGGCTTCATGTAATCCTTCAATAGGCGATCTTTAATCATTTTGAGCTTCAAGTTAGACCCTCATAGAGTTAAAATATTTTGGTCTTAGAGGCAGGATTGACACTCTCAGGCTCCTACAGTCACCCAGCTGTGGTCTTCGCTAAACCATTCATTTCGGGAGTGAATTTTGAGTTGCAGAAAAAAACGTTCGGAAGCTCCAGAGAAACGTTTACTTGGTGGTCAAAGTGAAAGAAAAAATAACGTCATCTTTGGCATGAAGTGACGTATGTTTTCAGCCCCATGATGATGATGATGATGACGATGATGATGATGATGATGATGATGATGATGATGATGATGATGATGATAGGAGTAAGATTAGGGTTAGAGTGATGATTGTGATGATGATAGGAGTGAGAATAGGGTTAGAATGATGATGATGATAGGAGTAAGAATAGGGCTAGGGTGATGATGATGATAGGAGAATAGGGTTAAGGTGATGATGATGATAGGAATGAGAATAGGGTTAGGGCGATGATGATGATGATTGAAAGTAGGGTTATGTCACGATGATGATGATGATGATAAGCCTTTTGACTCATCCTCCTCCCCCCCTCCCTTTACAGTGTCTGGTGGTGTGAGGACGGCCTACGTGGACAGCTTAACGCTCTGGACTCTCACCCTTATTTGCTTCCACTACCTAACTCTCCACTGAACGAGGTAAGTGTGCACCGGCGTGGAATTGCAGGGTGTTTACGCCTTAGGAGAAGTGTTTTGAGGTGGTCTGGCCATGTGGAGAGAATGGGTGATTGACTTAGAGAGAGAGAGAGTGTGTGTGTGTGTGTGTGTGTGTGTGTGTGTGTGTGTGTGTGTGAAGGGAGGAGGGAGGCTAAGACTGACTTGGAGAGTGTACAGTATGTGAGTTAGTTTGAGGGTGAGATGTTTAGATTGACTGGGAGAGTGTGTATGTGTGTGACGTGGAGAGGGGATGTTGAGATTGACTAGGAGAGTGTATGTGAGTGAGGTGGAGGGGAGAGAGGGGAGAGGTGAAGGGAGATGCCGAGGGTGAGATGGAAAGACAATGTGGTGAGGATGAGAGGGGTTTGTGAGCTGGAGAAAGGGCAGCGTGATAGCAGAGAAGGCGATAAAGGACTATGAGAGGGTTGAAATTTGCACTGGTATGGACTGAAGGTATGTGACCGAATAGTAAAAAAAAAAAAAAAAAAAAAAAAAGAACCGAAGAGGGAAAAAAAAGAAAAAGAAGAGAAGTGTTGATTTTGGCCCCACGATGACAGAAAGGGATGTAGCTGAGATAGGGTGTGTCATAGTTCAAGGTAGGTCAATCTGGGTCAAAGAAAGAACAAGGTTGGTCAATCTGGGTCAAAGAAAGGACAAGGTAGGCCAACCTGGGTCAAAGAAAGAACAAGGTAGGTCAATCTGGGTCAAAGGAAGAACAAGGTAGGTCAATCTGGGTCAAAGAAAGAACAAGGTAGGTCAATCTGGGTCAAAGAAAGAACAAGGTAGGTCAATCTGGGTCAAAGAAAGAACAAGGTAGGTCAATCTGGGTCAAAGAAGCTCGAACGGAATAGGATAAAGAACATTGGACAAGTTCTAAGTTAAATTACGTTGTAGAATGAAGCCATAGGTGAGTATAAGTGTGATCCATAAATAGAAAGTGTAAAGTTTGCTTGGGCTGGGATGAAAAAAAAAAAAGGGGGTTTTCCGCTAAGTTAGGTATCACTGGATAAGACAAATGATTCTAATTAACTGAACTGAGATGGAATAGAACACTTTTACAGAACCAGGTAAGGCAGTCAAGGTCACACAAGAGTTAAGAGTGGGAGAGAATGAAGAAGTGTAACTGAGGTAATTTTTAGCAAACTTAGGTTGAGATGAAAGGAATGGCTGGGACTGACTTTAGTTGTCCCATTGCCAGGTCAGTCTAGGTCATAAGAGTGTGTCTGCATCAGCTAAAGAGATAAAATGCTGATATCATCGTTTAGTATCCATTATCTGGTGGTGTTGCGGTGCCCAGTTTGCCAGGCAAGGTTTTTACTCACGTGCTTTTGGTACAAATACAGGATCAGTTGCTAAATTTTCTGAGGGCTGACCTATCCGGATTGATGCTCAAGAATTCCACAGTTGACCATGTCCTAGCGCTGTGAATTCATATGAAATGCCGATGAGTTTTAGGAGGGACTAATGGCAACCTGTGTCAGCCTCAAGGTGTCTGAGCCAGTAAACTGGGAGCCACTGTGGGAACTCCTGCAGCTCGTTAAGTTCTCAAAAGAATATCTGGCTCTGGCTCATAACTGGTCTGTACTTAAACACTGAGAATGCTGACGAGAGAGAGAACAGAATGACATCTTTCCAGTAAGTTTTGAAGTAAGGCATGGATGTGTCCTTGCCTCGACACCGTTTAATGTGTGTATGGAGCGGGTTGGGTTGTAAGTCGGTCGCTGTGGAGCATCAAACTACAGTTTATGGTAACTGACATTGAATTTTTTAACAGTGCAGGAAACCTAGCGGGGTAATTACCAGCTCTCTGATGGTCTTGAGGCACAGTACTAGGAGGCAAAGCCACTGCAACCAATGGTCCCCTGGGCCAAGATCACAGTCGAGACATTTGATGGCTTTTTAGATGAAGCAGTGCAGTCTGTACAGAGATGTATTAGAAAATAGTGGTCGTGAAAAGATTTACTTAGCTTGGCAGTGTGGTCCATAACAGTTGTGGGTCAGGTGGGATGATTTACCTTTGCATCGATCTGGCATATGGCGTTGTGGACTTATTTCAGATATTTGCTGTTGTCGATATTTATGCAGAAGGACCAATAGTCACCTTTTTATGATACTGGTACTTCCTCTTTTACTTCATGACTGTTTAGCCATAAGTGCTTTTGGAGGATCATGAAATATTGCTGGTACAACCAAGTCCATAATGAACATTTACTGTAGGAGACTCAGGAGACTTCTGTTACCTGTATAATACGTAAACAACTCTAGGTAGCCTATTTGGGCGAAAGGCACGTCTCCCTGAGATTGATCGTCATGGGGTTGTATTTGAAAGAAACGAAATAGAGTGGAGGAGGCCGAGAAAGAGGCCACAGAGCTTATGGTTGGAGCAAGTCAACCGGTCCTGTTAGTAGTTACTTGAATTGGGATGAGTTGCTGCCAGGAGCCTTACATGGAGGAACCCCAGGGGATGGAGTAAGAGGATGAGTGAAGCTATGCACCACCATGACGTCAGCCCAGATTAAGTCAGTGTTTCATTTCTGTCATACTGCTAATTGTGCTCTGTTTTTCCTCCCCAGGTCTGCAGTAAGCCACCCCAGTTCTGCAGCCACCTCACACCGCCCCCTCCCTCATGTCGCTGACTCTTCTTAGACCACCATAGTGATCAGAATGCTACCTGGCCAGCTGACAACACTTCTGACAACATCAGCACTAACAACAGCACGTCTTAGGCAATACCGGCGGTTATTGTTGGTGTCACTTTTACCAGACCCAGTATGGAATGAGGTATATTTTTATTTTTTATTTTAGTGGAGGACAAGACGAGTGAAGCGCATTATGATAAGAGATTTAAGTTTTCTCGGAAGAAAATAACGCCACTTGAGGTGGTTATGATGGAGAGAGATATACTTTATGTTTGTTTTAAGGGAACCTTGGTACATTGCAAACGTAGAAAGTGCAATTTCAGTTTGCCGCTTTGTAAAAAGGAAAGGCTAACCAAGGACTGTAGGTATGTGGACAGTGCGACTTTCATGTAAGCGAGTTTATTGTTGAGAAAATCTGGCTTTTATCACTGGGACAAAGTTTTTACGAAGGTGACGTGATAGTTGTGGCCAGTATGAGACTCACGATGTGCGGCGCAGTGTAGAAGAATGAATTTACTGCAGAGTTTCGATTACTGAGAAGAACTTGGGTGGTTTCACCTGGATGGCTTAGAACTGCAAACTCATGTCAGTTTGTAGAAAAATGAATCGGCTCCATCTGTTGTACTATTTCAGTCTGGGTGTATTAAATTTAACAGCTTGGAAATTATGCTGTGGTATCATCTGAACATCAGCCGTTAGTGGGGGGGAAAAAAAAGTGTTTGGCAACTGGTAATTTGTTTATGGTTGTTACTGCTGCTTCAACAAAACTTCTAAACCGCATAATCATAACTGACTCATTGAAGAGTTCAGGAATCATTCATTTGAGACTTCAAGATGCCTATGCGGTGTTAATAACTTTACTCCATAATGTTAATGCAGTCACTAAGCGAAAACTTATTCTGATTGCTGGCATCATAACTGTTTACATCTTGAGTGAGAAAAATGGTGTAAAAATTTCAAATGTGGAAGGCACTTTATAGGAAGAAGACTTAATAGGTTTTGTGGCCCAGAAAATCTTACCAACTCTTTGTTTTCTATGTTGACTATACAAAGATTTAAAAGAAGAAAAAAAGTCTTGACTGTCGCACATATCTCTTTCTTGACTTTTTTTGCCGCTTAATGAAAAATGCTAGTGATTTGCAGTTGCCCACGCTAGACCACTTGTTGTTCTTGTTGTCATCATAGAACTTCTGAAGGCTGCTGTCATCTTGTTGCCAGATTCTGCTCTTACTGAAAAAAGGGAGCTTGTGGTTGCTACAGCCCACTCATGCTCAGCTGTTGTTGTTGCTGAAATAACAGAGTTTGTGAATGTCACCATCCAGTTCCTTTCTACACTTGCTATAAAAAGAAGATAAAAAAAAAAGTCATTACCACCAATGACAGCGCATGGTTTTAGATAAATATATACAGCTTGTGATTGGTGCCTGCAGTGTCACAGTAGCAAAAATATACAAGAACTCTTTTTATGTTTGTGGGTTAAACTATAGGACTTGTTAACAGTGAACAGTCCACATTGTTATTCTAATACGAGCCCATGAAAAAGAGCACATAATAAAGACCTAATAATCCAGCTGATAACACATACTGAAATAACAGAACTTCACATCTGTCAAGAACTCGTGGTCAGCTGTTGTTTTTCAAGTCAACAATTCTGTGAAAGATATCCCAGCTTGATCCACGCTGTCTTGAAAAATAAGATTAAAAAGAACGTACGATTTTCTGTTAAACTAATTGGACTTATTAATAGTGCACCAACATTGTCCACACTCTTGCATTAAAATAAAACAGTGCCCGTAATGTTAAAATACAAGAAGTGGTGACTATCTTGGTATTTTTGTTGAGACTGGAACCAAGAAGCCACACACCCGTCTCTCTCACCCGACAGTGACGAAGGAGCCGCGTCAGCAGGTAGCATCTTCATCAAGAATCAGCGACGTTGGGGATGGATGGATGGATAGATAGAGTGATCCCAGACTAGCAGAGATTTTTTTTTTTTCATTTTTTTGCCAGAGATTTTTAATGTCCAACTCGTACTCTGTGTCCACCTCATCTTGCCCTTGTCTTTTCTCGGCTGTTATTAACCTTCAGTCTTTGAATTCCTTGATAACCAGCTGTCAGTCCTGAACCTTTCTATAGTCATCTCTCAGTCTTCAATTTTCTTCCATAAGCAACTTCGTTTTTAGTTTTCTTTTACTGTCCAACTCTCCATCTTCAAGCTTGGAAAGTCAAGTGTTCCAGGCATAACCTCCCTCTCCTGCAAACCTTACAGTAGTCTCACTCTCCTCCCCTCTTTTTTATTCAGATAGTTTCCTTGAGCCTACGAAATCCCAAAATCTGACCTGACGAGACATTTCTAAGTGTCCCACCCAGGCAGCTTATGGCAAACTCCTTTTTTTTCCAGCAACTTTTTCATTTCCCTTTACCGTGATACTTTGGGTATGTTCCACTTGCGAGGGTTTTGGTATTGAATCTTGTCTCCCAACCATGCATCCTGTGGCAGACTTCTTTCATCCAACATTCTTTTTCTAACCTTTCTCCCAGTCTTTTCTTTTCCTGCAGTATTTTGTTTATGTTATTTGTGAGGTCCATGGTATAAGGCTCGTCTCCATTCGATCACATTTTGTCAGTTCTTTCTAGTAGCTTTCTTGTCCTTTATTCTTCCTTCTTTCCTTTTCGTTGATGTTTTCATTATATTCTCTTTGTAAGGCTGGTGGTGTGATAGTCTTGCCCCTTACCTGCTGCAGTGAAGGCTTACATGATGCTTAGGTTGGCATCTCTAAGTCTTTGTTACCTCCAAATTTCAACCTCTCCTGTCCAGTTTTCAAATTAAGATGAGACTTTTTTTTTTCCCACGATGGTGTATATGTTTTTTTCCCGTATTAATGAGACAGTGCTTCTTTTTCTTTGATGAATATACCCGAAAGATTAAATATTTCAGTGTACAGCATTCCAGGTGTAGAGCTGAAAGATGAGACTGAGAGGTCAGTGAGAAGTTTGCTTTATGCCTTCTAAACACAAGAATTATGGCCTTGTGTTATGGAGCAGCCTCAGACAAGCTCAGGCAACAAAATTTTCAGTATCCCTTAGTGAAAATACCCGAACATCATTTTCTTCTCTGACTTTGATGGGCCTTAATATGACTTAAAAGGAAGATTCATAAAACCATATTTGTGAGCAGTTGCGCTGATCACCAAAATTTTCATCATATCTCTGAGCAAGTCCAAGCTTATTATTTATTACTTTAATGGATCTTGAATAAATCAGCAAGAAAATAGATGTAGCTGTTTGTGTGGAGCTGAATGGAGTTGCGGTTGCACCATTGGCAGTGTACTCGTCTCAGTGCATTTGCCCCAAATTTAGAATTTTAATTTCATGGAAGACATTTAAAGTGAGTGTTGGTAGTACGCCCTTGTATATGTTTGTACTTTGCCAGTTCTTCCAGTAACATGCACAGACTCCTTAACACATGCAGACATACCCGTTGCAACATTTCGACTTTCACACACATCGTGCTTCTTACAGACACCCCTTCCCCATTCATACTTCACCAGCATGGGGACGGGTTACTTTTGGATACCACACTACCCCTGAAGAGAAGCCCTAGTCCTACAGTGGACCTGTTATGGACTGATAGATACAGATACAGTGGAGCTATTTATACTTGTATCCGCAATTCTTAAACACACCCAGAAAATGGCCAGACATATATTTTTTTCCCCCAGACTTTCAAACCTTGAGTAATTAACAGGAAGTCACACTCTTATACAGGATTCTGTGGGAAGTTATTCTCAACACCAAAATTTTCAGCATCGCAATCTGAAAATGTCCAGTCATCATTTATTTTCTGTTTCTGGTGCTCTTCAGTCGTTTAACAGGGAGACAGTTTCTGAGGACCGTTTATTTCACAACCATATTTTTGCGTATTTGCATTTTTTCCAGATTTTGGTGAAACTCGAAATTCCTCAACAGAAAGACCCACAATTCCAGGGATTTCCACTTAATTTTTGCACCATTGTTTTACGTTCTGTGCTTTTTCTCGGTATTTACGTCGAACTCGAATTTTTTTCCCCAAGGAACATCCACATTTTGGGGGGATCTTTGTGTAGCAGTTTTGTATTTTCAAGCGCGGAATTTTCTACCATTACTCCGAGTACCTCTTCTTATATATTTTTTAGCATCATGATGTCCTAAAAACGCCAGGCACTTTTTCTGGCTGAGAGAAAGTGAAAAACATTAGACAGGACGGCCTATGATTCAGAGGATGTGGCAGAGCGAGTATATTTTCATCACTTTCAATAACTCCAGATACGTTATGTGCCGGTACCTCTTTACTTGCTTACTACCTTATTTATTTATTTATTTGACAATTGGAAACCATTTAGCAAGGAAGCCTCACAAAACCAGGGCGAAGTGGGGAAAGTCCTTGTCCACTCACCCCCCCTCAGAGCGACCCTATTGAGTGGCCGTCCTCCCTGCCTCTATTACCCACGACGACAAGCGATAAAAATTTTGAGTCTCCCTTTCAATCGCTCCCCCATTGTCGGTGGCAGCAATCAGGCCAGGCAATCAGCGGAAACAAAGAAGATGGGAAGTGAGCCCCGGCCGGATGGATGGGGCGGAGGAAGGGTGCGGGAAAGTGTTGAAGGGAAGGGTGTACGATTCTTACTCGCTTACTCCCTGTTTACTTGGGACATTTTGAGATTTTGATAGCATTGTTGTTTTTACATTTTCTGTATTTTGAGAGGCTGATTTGGGGGGATTTATGTATAATTGTTGTTTTTTATTACCATCGTTATTATTTGTTTCTTAGCGAACTTTTTATTGAATTTCAGTACCACCACCAGTGAGCGGTAGCAGTAGTAGTAGTAGTAGTAGTAGAGTAGTAGTAGTAGAGTAGTAGTAGGCTAATCTAGCTTCAAGTATCATAAAGAACATTTAATTAGTACGTATGTTTGAAAATACTGACTTCCAATAAAACAGGTATTTTAGTTTCAAGGAATATTGGTATATGGAAGTGAAAGAAAGAGAGAGAGAGAGAGAGAGAGAGAGAGAGAGAGAGAGAGAGAGAGAAAATTAGGTATGAAGAAAACAGGGATCAAAATTAGGTCACAGAAACAGAGGTCAAAGCAGAATTAAGTCAAGAGAAGTCAGGACAAAATAGGATGAGAATGAGAGAAATCAGAGATGAACTGTGAGAATTTTTTTTTTTAGTTCGAAAGAAAATGTGTGGAAAACTCATTAATTTTTTCCTAATGAAGAAAATATTTTTGGCAGTTTTAGGAAAGAAATTCAGGATAACTTATTTACTTCACTGAGATAATATATGTAATGTTAATGTAAAAATATTGGTCCCCCTGGCGAACCTACGTATTTTGGTCTCATTTTTTGGCCACACACACACACACACACACACACACACACCACCCAATAATTTCAGTTTATATCCAGTAGGTAATTAAAGTCAGGATTGTTCGGTAAATCTACGGATATTGCGTCGCGTCTGCTCACACTAGGGAGAGAAAAATACTACACTGATATAACCAGATTTACTATATATATATATTCCGGAAAACAGTATTATTTCTCTCTCCCAGTGTTTTCCTGATCACACGTTGAAACGATATTACTTCTTAATTGAGTCAGATTATTTTTGTCCTATCGTTTCTTCTGGTTACACGAAAGAAAAATTGCCCAGGATTTTTTTTTTTTTCGGGCAAGAGGCCCGACATTTATACACACTTTTTTTTTTTTTCCCCACGCGATTATATTAACGTTGCAGTATTAATTCCTCTCGTCTCTTCTGGTCACATGAAAATAAACAAAAATGAAAAGGAAAAAGCTGCAGTTCCCGAGAATCCGGGTTTTGACTAAAGCAAGAGACCAAAACCATAATCTGGATGTCGGAACTTATGACTCGTGGAGGTTCGAAGTCTCATCCAGGTCGAGTTGTAGGTACTTCTTTTTTATTTTATTTTCTCTTTTTATTTTTGTTGGGTATCTATGTGTCGAGGGATTTTTTTTTTTTTCGCCCTGTCTATGGATTTTTCTCTTTCTCTTGTGTCCCTTTTTTCAGATATAAATTGTGGTTACGTGTGTTGTCAGAGGTTGAGTTTCTCTGTTTTGGGATTTTTTTTCTTTTTTAAGATAATTGCTTTGCTGGGTCTGCCTCACTCCAGCCCCTGTGTCAGCTCCTTGTCTTTTTAGTAGGTGGACCTCTGCTTATAACTGTCTTCCTTCTCACATGTACTTCTTAATTCTCCTCGTCCCCACCTGTTCTTTCCCTCAACTGCCCTTGAAATTAATTATCTTTGTTCTAACTTCCCACTCTTTTCCTGCACCTTTATTTAGTCTTCTCCATTCCCCCTTCCCCCTCCCTTCCCCTCCCCTCACCTCATCTCACTTCCCGCTCCCCCATCATGTCCCCCTTCCACCCTCCCTCTGCTTCACCCTTCGCTCCACTGGCCCCCCTTGTCCCTCACTTTTCCTGTCTCATTCCTTATTTTTGTGTATTATTTTTTCCCCCTTTCACCTGACCCTCACGTTTTCCTCTCCGGTTTCTTAGTTTTCCTTTCTTAGCTTATCTTCCGTCTCTCCATCCACCGCCCTCATTCCTCCTATTCCTTCTTTCTCTACCCCACCTTTCCTCTTCTTCAACCCCATCACTCACCTGCCCCATCTCCCTTCCCCTGTTCCTGTTTATAGTTTCAGTCCATTATTTTTATTTCTTGAAATCTAGTCCTTCAAGTATTACCATCCACTCGCGTTCATTTTCTACTAAAAAAAAATGAAACAAAAAAGACAATCAAACAGATTCTCCTCGCATGCATTTCCCTGTCTGATCCCTTTTTTCAGTTTTAGATTTCAGCAATTTTTCCAACGCAGTTATTTTCTCACACTTCAGAGATAACTGGATGTTTACTCAAATATTTCCTTGGCTTTTTATGTTTTGCGCTTCAGTTGATTCTTTTGTTTGTCTTGGAATCGGTGTTGATTTTAATTTTGGACATGCGATTTACTTACATATTTTTGTCTTTAAGAAAATGGCGTCAGTTGCATTATTAATCTTCTACTATTAGTTTATAAGAGTGAATGATATATTATGATGGTGCTATTAATTTTAGCTCGTCCCTAAAGGCTGGTTGATATGTCCAGTTTTGAAACATGGTGTCCAGGCATGGTGATGGAAAACAGTTGGAGACCTGAAAACCCAACTGTAAAAACACACAAACTTAACAGCCCACCCTTTCTGACAGCCGATTATTTAAACTGTTACATTGACCTTTTAATGACCTACCATAATCCCTCTTTAAATCTGATTATGTAGACACATAAATTGAAGCACAATTAATGTCTTAACACTGTGCTTAAAAACTGGTCATGTAAGCCAGTCTTAATAGTATACTCACTTTGTTTAAAGGGCCTGATTTGACTAGAAAACTATACTCAAGGATAAAACTGTGCTTAGATGATATTTGACAGAAGTTCAGTCAATATCGCTGGGATTTAAGTGATACAGTAAGTGTTATTCATTAATATAGTCTGAATAAGATTCAGTTAGTCTTGCTCGGATAGGGTTGATAAGCATACTCTGTTAAGCATAACTTGTTGATGTCTGTTGAGCTTAGAATGTTGAGAATTGTTGATCTGGATAATGATTTTAGGATTTGTTGACTATGATGTTGATTTGAAAACATGTTCAGAGAATGTTTAATCAAAGACATTGTTGTTCGTTGTACCAGGCAATGAGTTTGGCCAGCGTGGAATACTTGGAGCACAGGAAATGTTGGTAAGAGTACAGTTTTACCTTGAATACTTGGCCCTGATCTAAGGTGACGGTTCCTGGTTATGTCGTTTTTAAAATTCTAGAGCTTAAAAATTCAGGAATTGTATCTGGATAATGTATTTAAAATTCAGGTTAGCTGTATGTTACTTTGCCAGGTGTTTCAACAGTACTGGCACCCGAGTAGTTTTAAGTACACACTTTTGCTGATTATTGGCCTATCATTGGTTGTTCCGGACAGAGGAACTTCATCATCATTATCGGCATACACAAAAGATCATGCCAAGTGTTGATAGCCGTCTCCCTAGTGTGATCCAGAGACCTCACATTGAATAGATAGGACAAATCCTGTGCTGCAATGCCTGTGTTTTTTTGCCAAGGCTTTGTAATAACATATCGCCTTAAATCTGTATGGTTGATTTATCGTAAGTATTACAAGGAGCTCCATACAGATCATAAGACTCTGGTGTTTACAAAATCTCACTGGGCAACAAGCATATCAGAGTAGCTGGATTTGTCCCCATCTCAGCATACTGTAGGTGCTCTATTGAAACCCCAATTGGACAAACATTATGACCTTTAGCCTTTGTTGTGGCACAGTCTCCCCTCACAACCATCTAGGTGTAGTTTAACCCTGGAGACCTTGATTAATAAGAGTGTCGACTGTATCAGAGTTTTGGTTGTAGATTCACCCATGCAGTTCACAGAAATGGCTTATGATTTACATTAATGCCCCTGATTTGCTATAAATTGCAGTCATGGAAATTCACAGTTATGGTCAGGCGTTCTTTTACTCCTCCAGGAAACTGTGTCAAAGTTTATGAGGTCTTTGTAAACCAGTAAACAATAATCAGAGGGGTTGGAATCTTGCTTTATTAGTGTGGAGTGACAGAAATGTGATGGAGTTATTGACTGTGACTGTAACGTATGAGTCTTTGAGCTTGTTGAATTTGACACCAAAACAGCTGATGACCTGCAGTCTTTTTCTTCATGATCCCACCAGTCGTAAGTCCCTCCTGCCCCCACCATCTTAACCCCAACCATCTCTATGCCCCATTTCTATCTCTTTCTCTCACTTTGTCTTTTATTTTCTTTATTGGTCTCTTCTCCTCAACTCTTACTCTCCAATACCCATGAAAGAGATTTTTGTACATAAAATACCAGTGTGTGTAAAGTTTTGTATGTAAATTGTATATACGCTGAGTGAAAAGGTTAAAAAAAAAGTTATAAATGAATGATGATGATGTATAATGTATTTCTAGCGCCCACATCTTTGGCACAACTAGAAGCGATAGGCCTCTCTCCTTCTCCCTCCATCCTTTCTTCTCCCTCTTCTCTCCACCCCACTACCCCTTTCTAAAATCCCCTTTTTATTTCACCATCATTAAGTTTAGTTTGTAAGATACTTATACCAAGAAAATAGCAACGACAGGGTTAATGATTTTGATCCTCACTTTTCAAATGAGTTAACATTGATTTAGAGAGTCCTTGAATCTTATACCGTTCAGCTGTGATCTATAGCAAACAAACAAAAAATTGCATATATAGCGCTGAAGGAATTTTTTTTTTTTCAAGATGATTTTTTTTTCTGAAATGGTTGCCTTTCTTGGAGTCCATCAATCTAGAAGAATATTTTTACGTGTACTAGTCACCGTGTCAGTACTTTATCGAGATGGGTAGCCAGGTACGGGGTGTACTTTTGATATATTAGTTTGTTACATTTCATCCCTTTAAGAAGCGATGCAGTAATTGAGTACTTTCGTCATTGGTAGCATCATTGAGCCTGAACTCTTGGATTTGACCTGTTGCTTGAAAGTTGTTTGTTACAAGATTTTTTATTAAGAGGAATGATAAGAGAAAATGAAACTCTAAATTCAGTCTTCTTTTTTGTACCTGAACTCTTACATATGACTATGTCAAGTTATGATAAAGATATGGAGAACTTGCATTTCAAAACTTTCGTCTCTCAGATTATGTGAATGTTTAAATTCCTGCATTTTACAATGCTTGATTGTAATAAATGACGAGAAATGTTATTTCAAAAATTCTGATTCTCAGGTCTTTCATCTTAAGAAAAGACTGGTCAAAAAAATGAAAGTTGTTAAATACTGTGGGTTATTTACATCAGAAGTATTCAGTCAAGTATTACTGGATAATCGTGAAGATAATAGGAACTGTTATTTAAAAAAATGTAAAGTGAAGATTAATATAATAAGAAATTTCAGAGTATGTTTATGTCTCAGAATCATATGTCAAAAGGAAATATCACTGACAGTGTCAGAAATTCAAGAAAGAAATGTCATTGCTTGACTCACAGCTTCATTAATGATAAAACAGTATATAAAAGAACTATATCTGCAAGTTTCAGAGCATATTTATAAGTAAATTTTCTTTGTAAAATGTTGCATACAAACTTCAGCAAGCTTCAGAGGAAATTTCAAATTATGTTACCAACTCATGGGATCAGAAGTACGCCCCTGTGACCCCACATGCCCCCCCCCCCCAGGCGTGCCCCCCTGTAGCCAACCAATATTTAGAGTCTATTGGCTGTATTCTTGACCCTTTGAGTACGAGGACATCTGTTTTTCATCTTGACATTAAGAGATGAGAATATTCAGATTGAGAGAGGCACTTCATACTGAAAGGGATTTGAAACTTTATAAATTTCTTTTCTGGGATCTGAAACTTTATAAATTCCTTTGTCACAGTATTGAAAGGGATTTCAACTTTATAAATCCCTTTGCCACAACATTGAAAGGGATTTGAAGCTTTATAAATGCCTTTGGCATAATACAGAAATGGATTTGAAGCTTTATAAATCCTTTCATCACTGTATTGTAAGGGATTTGCGACTTTATAAACCCTTCACCACAATACTGAAGAGGAATTGAAACTTTATAAATCCTTCGGGGCAGAGTTGAAAGGGATTTGAAGCTTCATAAACCCTTCGCCACAATACTGAAGTGGATTTGAAACTTAATAAATCCTTCGGCACAGTGCTGAGAGGGATTTGAAGCTTCATAAATCCAGTGATCCCCAAAGCCAAATAAAAGTCTAATATCAATGAGGGAAAAATAAAATGCAGATGTCGCGGCACTGAAAAGATTTAGAATACAGCTCTTTGGGGTCCCTTGTGGTGGGTTCCGCGTGGGTCCCCTGGGCTCCCCCGTCTCGCAGATCCGCCTATGATTCTAGTGTACAAGGTGTGTCCTATATTGTTTGACATATTAAAATGTTTATAATATATGGAATTGTTTCTTTCCTCACCATATACTGTATATTATAGTCCCTTCATTTCTTTCCTAACTATAAATTCGGATTGTACGTGAATTGATGCCTTCGTTTTTCTGTCATTGCAAATTACACGTGATAATATTGATGTTAGGAAATTAGTGAAGGGTAATGCAGTCTATTTCTAATTCCTGAAGTTGTTGCACTTATGGGATTACTGAAAGTTTTAGACAGACACAGGAGGAATGAAAGAGGAGGATATTTAAAAATGGAAGATGAATAAGAGGAGGAGGAAGAGAAAGAGGAAAGAGTAAGAGACGTGTTAGGAAGAGGAAAGAGAATGAAAAGGAGGATGTAGAAAGAGAGAGAGAGTAGAGGTAGAATTAAACATAGATGTAAATGTAGAAGGAAAAAGTAGTATATTTGGTCAGAGGAAAAAGTAAAAGTACCGTAGTGAAATAAGTAGTAAAAGTAGAGAAAAAAGTAGAGGAAAAGGAGTCAGTAGCAGTAAAGGAGTAGGAAGAAGGAAAAGTAGATGCTGATGATGAAATGGTAATGGAGGAGGTGAAAGTAGATGACTTAAGTAGCAGCAGAAGAAGGGAAGAATTAAAGTAGTAGCAGTAGTAGTGGTAGAAGAAGAAATACATAAGTAGAAGACAAAGATGAAGAAAAAAAGATGATGATGATGATGATGACTAGGAGGAAGATGAGGAGGAGGAGAAAAAGAAGGAGATAGAAGACCTTTTGTACTTAAGGGTGAATCAAGGTTGTATCTAACCTATCTAGTTTGAAAAGTCTCTCCTAAGCTAAGTAAAGCCTTTGAAGACAGCATACGTATTAAGAAAAAAGTGAGAGAATAAAAAGAAAGGAAAAAAGTCATTGGATTCGAGAGATCAACCTTTTTAGACACTTGCAGGATATTCTTGTATATAACATAAGGACAAATTCCATAACAAACAGTATCAGGATTTTTTTTTCCTGAATACATCACTTTAGGTTTCGAACTTGCCCCATTCATGTGTTTTCATTACAAACAAAGCTCAATATTGTTTGATGTTCGGTATTTTACAAGTACTACAAATTTCAACCTTTATTCAGTGTTAAAATTTAATGCAAAAAGTATGAAAATGCCTGAAGGGGTTAAGTTTCGAGATGGCCTGAGTGAGCGAGACTATAATGTTCACTAATTAAAACTGCCGTCTTGCCATCTTGAATTCTAAGTTGTAAAATGACATTAACACTAAAGTATGGTGCTAGTCAGGGTGAAGTGGCATGGAGAGGATGCAGAGCAGCAGTATCGTCGTATTCTGCCACAGAGCTACATGAAGGAAGCAGTAAAAGGACGAAAATCTCCGCCAAATGGAGGTGAATGAGCAACAGTGATTCAACCCCTGATCTGGAAGGCAACAGGCGAGCTCTCAGGGATGTTTCAAAGCCTCGACCCACCACGAGGACTGTGAGAAAGGTAAGTTTATTTTGCAAGTTCATTATACAAGTTGATTGTACAAGTTTAATTTTACAAGTTTATTTGAATTTATAATTAAAGTTTCTACAAGTACATTACCAAACGAGCTCTTGTAGATGTTCTGAAGCCTCGATCTACCATGAGGACTGTGAGAAAGGTAGGTAGGTTTGTTATGATAGTTATATCTATATGTGTAATCACTGAGTAGTACGATGACATCATTAGTTAGTTTATTTTTGCCACTACCAGACTGTAATAGATCCCTAGCAGTGAAGGGATCAGTGAAAGCTGTATCTAACGCCTCCAGTTCGAAATGAGTCCCCCCAAAAAAAAAAAAAAAAAAAATGAAATAAAGGGTGTCACTGTATTGTCGCTAGGATGTCACTGAAATCATAAATATTTTGTGGTGTTAGCTGGAATAAAAGATCCAGTTCATCGATAGCAGAGAGAGAGAAAAAAAGAAAGAAAGAGAGAGAGGCGTATGAAGGCCTTCAGTAGTGTCTGGTGATACTCAATAAAACTATTGAGAGTGCATTGGTTAGCTCATCTAGGTTGTAACTGGAAGAACCTGAGACTCATTCCTTGGCCAGTCTGTTGTTCACAGATTTGTTCCCTTGTACCCCCACTGGTACCCTAAAATGGCGTCTTGTTTGTTTAAGAATACATAAAATACACACACATACACATTAAGGACACGCACACGCATACACATGGGAGTAAACACACACACACTCACACACACATCAGGATAAAGAACACACACATTTGAGGAAAATAACACACAAACATGAAGAGGAGAGATAGAGGCGGCTAAAATGATGAGTAATGATTTCGAGACCAAAACATTCATCACCTCGGTCTTTTACATGTGTGTGTGTGTGTGTGTGTGTGTGTGTGTGTGTGTGTGTGTGTGTGTTTCGAGAGTGTGTGAGAAGTGGGTGTTAGTGTGAGAAGAAGGGTGTGAGTGAGAAATAAGAGGGGAGAGTGTGGGGGTGCGAGGGAAGGTGTGGAGTGCTACAAGGGTGCAAGGAGGTGATTGTGAGCTGTGATTTTGAGGTACGAGGAAGAGGGAATGTGTGTGTGTGTGTGTGTGTGTGTGTGTGTGTGTGTGTGTGTGTGTGTGTGTGTGTGTGTGTAAAGGGGTACATGTGACGCGAGAATGTATGGATGTGAAAAAAGGGGGGCAGTGTCTGGAATGCAGGGGTGAGTGAGAGGTGAACATGAGAGATAGGTGTGTGTGTGTGTGTGTGTGTGTGTGTGTGTGTGTGTGTGTGTGTGTGTGTGTGTGTGTGTGTGAAGCAGTATTTACGTGTGTCTGCTTAACTTTGAGGCAGAGACAGCAAGCAGGCTCGTTTTTCTCAGCAACTTGGCTTCATTACCGCCGGAGTCCCTAGCTTATTCCATTCTGCGTGTGTCCCCCTTTTTACTGTTTGTTCCTTGCTCTCTTTCTCACGCGTGGGAATTAGTGTAATGCGGCGGG
Organism: Birgus latro; assembly: GCA_018397915.1. NCBI lineage: Eukaryota > Metazoa > Arthropoda > Malacostraca > Decapoda > Coenobitidae > Birgus > Birgus latro. The sequence continues at coordinate 18,526 of JAGKTI010011044.1, forward strand.
TGTGAGATATGCGTTTGTGTTCGTCTTGGCGTGGAATTACCCGGAACAGAAGCCGTAACGCGGGTAAACTGCCGGCAAAAAAAGGAGGAAGTTAGGGGTGGATGGGGACGACAAGTGAGATTTGGAGTCGCCGTTCTTCCTGCTTGATTTGGAGTCGCCGTTCTTCCTGTTTGATTCGGATTCGCCGTTCTTCCTGTTAGATTTGGATTCGCCGTTCTTCCTTTTTGATTTGGATTCGCCGTTCTTCCTTTTTTTTTATTTGGATTCGCCGTTCTTCCTGTTTGATTTGGATTCGCAGTTCATCCTGTTTGATTTGGATTCGCCGTTCTTCCTGTTTGATTTGGATTCGCCGTTCTTCCTGTTGTTTTCTCTTCCTGTTGCTCTGACCGACGCGGCATGATTTCTTTGGTTCGTGTTCTTAAGGAAGCTCCCTAACACCTTTTCCTCAACGATTTATTTTTCAGTATGGCTGGTTAATTCCTTTTGAATGTTATTTAAGCAGGGTATGGCGATGTTGGAAGGATTTACGAGTATTTAACACAGAAGTGGACAGTAAGTTTAATCAACAGAATAAATCGCATAGGGAAATGTGTTAGGGAGCTTCCTCAACCGACGAGAATACGGGCCCTTAACCCTTTGCCTACGGTGAGTCTCAGAGTTAATTAAAATCACTCTGTAATTAAATGGAATAAAATAGGAAGGCTTTTTTTCCGACCTCAGTATAAATAGTGATGGTTGTTTACATTTTTGCGCCCTTGGTTTCTGTTAACAAAAAATCGTATGAAATTAACCTGAGTATAAAGCACAGTAGGTAATTATCCACACAGGTAATTTGCAGGTAAAAGGTTAATGAACGAAGGCGGAAGTAATGGCCAGAAACCAGAAAAGTCACATCGAAAAGAGGTGGAAAAAAGAATGCCAAAAATCACTATCCGTTACATTTATTTCTTGGACGATGGGATGTTACCTTGAGAGAAATGTCATCTGTTTTTAGCCAGCGCAAAATACATCACCATTTAGAACTTAATCTGGGTAGTTTTTTTTATCTAGGACGAAGGAGGCTTTCCCTGTAGGGGTGTAAAGTATGAGAATAAAGAGAGAGACAGACAGACAGACAGAGGCAGAGAGAGAGAGAGAGAGAGAGAGAGAGAGAGAGAGAGAGAGAGAGA
>JAGKTI010011045.1:0-10713 GCA_018397915.1 Birgus latro
GTGTGTGTGTGTGTGTGTGTGTGTGTGTGTGTGTGTGTGTGTGTGTCAACACCTGACTGTTCCTGGTTCGTCAGCTGGTTCAGCTGTGGTGGCGTCTCGTAGCTATGGCAACCAAACCACTTACTGAGCTGCAGAAGTTACAGCGTCACCAGCTTGTGAAAATCGACAAAGATGACTTAATAGATAGCATATTATCATCTAATGAAGAGGGAGAGCTCGCAAAGATCAACGAGAGGCTTGGAGGGGTCGTGAATGAAATGCAGAGGCTGAAAGATACGATTACGTTTCCTGACAGTCAGATGTATAAGAAATACAGGGTGTCCATAAAGTCTCTTTTCAATTTAAAAATATTACAAAGGCAATTGATGAGATATCTTAATCAGATTTGTTCTATGTACTCAGTGGTTATCAAAGTTTTTAATCACATTGCATTTGTATATTTCAGGTGCCCTGTTGATGAAAGATGTTGAGTTAAGGTACTGTTAAATGAACCCCTTTGTAAAGAGACTTTATGGACACCCTGCACATTGAACCCAAGTCTAGGGTGGATATGCAAGCGGAAATTATTTCGAAGTAGCAACAATTCTTGGAAGTGCTGGACCGGAGGGAGAGTGAGGCCAGCATCGTGATCCTGGGCATACCTGTTGAACATGGGGCACTGGATGGCGCTGTACAAGATCAAGATAAAATTCGCAAGATCTGGTCAAAGATTGGCGTTGATGACGTAGCTGGTACACATCGTCGGCTTGGAGGCAACGCACGATCCGGTGAGACTAGGACGTCTCGACGCCGCCCCATCTTTTTAACGCTGGCAGATAAGAGTCAACGTACCTGTATCCTGGACAACGCTAATCATCTGAAAAGTTCCGGAGATAATAGTAGAATATACAAAAAGAAAGATGTCCACCCCAGTGTCAGGAGGGAATGGCGTCGGCTGCGGGATGCTGAGCCAAATGATTCACAGTATTATTCCCATAACTCTTTTCCATCAATTCAGGAAAAGCTGGACTCTAGGTATATGAATAATGGGGTTATCATAATTGGCGACATAAATGCGAGGTTTGGTAAGAGTGTGAGAGAGTTATTGTTATTAACAGAGCTGCCTAATTTTGATGAATTCTCTTACCCAGAGATTTCCGATGAAATCAATGCCCCTAATGACAATACTGAATTATTGTCGACCATATGTGTTGACAATACTCTGTTTGTCATTAATAATATCGTGTCGTCATAAACATTTTGCAGGGAATAAAACGTACAGGAGGCGTGACGCAGGGATCTCTGAGTTGGACACACGTATCTCGTCTCCAGCGTTGATTGGCCATTTAAGTGATTTCACTGTATTACACCGAGGTGATCTCCCCTCTGATCACGCCCCGATCACGGTAACTGTTACCAGCACAGGTGTCGATTTGGATGGCCCACTGGCCAGGGCGACTATGCTGGGGGATCACGCCGCTCTCCATGGTAGTGCTGTGAAGACGAGACTGGTTAGGAGACCATTGCAGTTTAACAAAATTGATAACGAAATGTTTGTATACAGAGTCTCACAGTCTAGTCCTGTTGAGGGAAACTTGGATATTGATTTTGAAATAAATATGACGAGTGTCTTATATGATTGTGTTAAGAGCAGTGTGTGTGCAAATGAGCAGGAAGAGGAGCAGAGTGGTGTAAATCTAGGGAGAGGGGAGAGGCTGTTACGTGATTCGGACGATGCCAGGGTATGGAGAGCTATAAATTGGAAGGGTGATTATAGTGTTGATAAACACAGTGATGCTTCGAGTCCCAGTGACGAAGAATTTAGGGCACATTTTGAGGCTGTCCTGAATCCCACAGACGTGGCTGATAAAAGCGAGGGTGATATGAACACAGGTGTCATATTCCTGTCCTAGATGAGCCAATCTCGCCAACACAGGTGTATCAACAAGCGAGGATGATGAAACCTGATAAAGCGTGTGAACAAGACGGACTCCCACCTGGTGTGTTTTCACTCCTGCCAGCACAGTGGATATTATTTGTAACGACCCTATTTAATAATATTTTCGTATCAGGTGTGTACCCACAGTCTTGGATAAGGGCTAAAGTGGTCACATTTTTTAAGAAGGGCGATTGATCACACACCAATAATTATCGAGGGATCAATGTAACTGCATTTCAAAACTATATGACATGGTGCTGTGTGAGAGATTGAGTCAGTGGTTTCGGCCATTTAGAGAACAAGCAGGGGCACAGAGAGGCAGAAGCTGTTTGTGACTCGTTGACATTACGAAAGCGTACGATTTAGTCCCTAGGAAAATGTTATTCATGGTATTAAAGAGACTGAGATGTGGGATCTTGATGCTGGCAGCGATACTGGCAATGTACCGTGTAACCGAAAGTATACTGGGTGGTGTCATCACAGCCACATTGGGGGTTAGGCAAGGTTCACCAACTTCGTATTTCTTGTTCATAATTTTTGTGAATGAGTTAATCAGAGTAATGAAAGAAAACTGTGAAAGAGAAAGATGTTTAGAATGGTTGCACATTTTAGTACTAATGGACGATACCGTGCTATTATCAACGGGTTTGGCAAAGTATAATAAAAATGATACAGTTATTGCAACAATTTTGTAGAGATTATGGCATGATTGTAAACAATAGTAAAACCAAATTCTTTGTAATATATGGTGATGGGGACGTCGAACCTATTTGCGTGAACGAACTTGTGGTTGAACACTGTACAAGTCATGTTTTTTTTTTATGTGTCCGACTCTTCGCATAGGCTTCACAGCCTGCTCTCAAGACCGAGTAGTCCTCCTACATACCATACATCTCTACATGTCACCACTTCGGCGCTAACACCCACCGTCCATATTGAATACATGCTAGGGCTGTCTTATACAGGACTGGTGTATTGGTATTAGCGGGGATATTTTTACATGTTGGCGGGTCTTCTGGTACATCAGTAAAGTCTGTTGTTGTTTTTTTTTTATAAAATTCATATCCTTAAATTATTCCCTGCCCCAGCGGGGATTTGAACCTGGGTCCGCAAGGACCGCAGGCCACCTCTCTACCGATTGAGCCACCGCCTCCCCGTTCAGCAGCGACGGTTCTGTGTCATTAGCCGTCAGACTACATGTAAAGAATAAGATGTGTCACCTATTGAAGTTTATATCTTTTATTAAAAAGAATAATGTGTCATTTATTGTGAAGCGACGGGCATTTGATGCCGCGTTAATATCGTCCCTCACGTACGGGTGTGAGTCGTGGGTTGGGGCTGATATCAAGCCAGTCATCAAATTGTACAACTGAGCATTAAAACAACTGCTAGGGGTAAGAAGGACCACATCGAACATGGTGTGCTACACTGATGTAGGATGCCCGTCGCTGCTACATCTGGTCAAATACTATCAACATAAATTCTTCAACAAGATGTGGTCAGAAAGGTCCACAATGCACGACGATCCTTTGTCACTGGCTATTAAATATTCTCTGGATAATAATACCTTTACAGGCAAACTAATGACAGACTTTATCAGAAACGAAATTCCGAATAAGGTTTCATTAATCAGGAATGTTCATAACGCGATTGCCAGCTCAAACTCATCAAGGTGTCTGATATACAAAGAGATGAACCCAAGTTACTCTGTACACGACATTTACAAAACAAAACACCTAATCAATACGTTCCACCGAATATCATTCACACAGTTCCGTGTATCTGGACGCAGCCTGGCGGTGGAGACCGGGCGATGGAATAGGAGCGGGCGTGGACGCCTTCCACTTGAGGAACGATTGTGTGTTTATGGTCTAATACAAACAGAGAGGCATGTGGTTGAAGCCTGCCCATTGACAGCAGATACAAGACACAACTTTAATATTAACAGTCTAAACGATTTGTTCACAGATACTCTTCCCCATGACATAAGTTGTAAAATAATTTATGATGTACTGGAGGTATTCAAATAGAATTTTCGCTCGTTTGTTGTTCATTTGGCTCATACTGCTTTGTGGTATAAGGTGTAATATTTTGTGGACTACGGTTTTCTTTTTAATTATTTTGATAGAATATTTTGTACTGTAAATATTTTACTGGTTGAATGTTCTATCATAAATGTAGTTGTGGCCAATAGCTTATCTAATTTATCTCTATCTCTGTCTATCTGTGTGTGTGTGTGTGTGTGTGTGTGTGTGTGTGTGTGTTTTATTAGAAACGAGGTTACTAGTTTTTAGTTTTCTGCCGCGGACGTTAGTTCTTGCTTTCTACCTGACGTGTGGATTAACCTTTCCCCTCTGCCTGGTTTACTTTTCTGTGCCACGTTCTCAGCTAAGTAACTATTATCTTCTTGTTGGCTGTGATTGTATATAATTTTTTGTATTAATGCTCTTGATCCCTACCAGAGACGAGTATGTCCTGTAGCTTATGTAGCACAATAATTAAGCTTTCATTAATGTCAGACCATGCTGTTGGTGTCCATTTTCTTGTAAGAGGGTTCGACCTTATATCCTTAATGTATCTGTATATATAACCATAAGATTGAGTTCATTGTGGGCTTCACCCGTTTTCGTGTTTGATTTGAAAATTACATAGATTTTGTATTAAATGTGAATAGTGTGAATAAATAATTTTATAGTTTTTATGTAACTTTGAGCTATTCCATTTCTTTGTCTTTCATATTAACACACATCATAAACCAGTTAATTCACAGTGACTCTAAAATATAAGTGATATATTTCTGATTATATTTAAGAAATCACCATATAGTGTCTTACAATTGACTGATTCCTGGTTGGGGTAATTACTATTTGGAACTGAGAACCTGGGATAATTGCTTTGAGATCTGAGTTGGTTTAAGAGATGTTTCACTGATGTTATGGTTGCGACCCCTGACCGTAACAGTGCTACCAGTATTAACATTCTCATGATACCATGGCTCACTCACAGCTGACTGAAATTGTCTTGCGTTACCGGGAATAAAGTATTAAAGCTGCCCCGACCATAATACAGTTGATGGCACCAGCATTAACACACTCAGTGGAAATGGTGGGTGTGGGAGAGACATAGGTTAGGGCTTGAATACTTTATTTTCACTAACGATTCGCGCTACACAAAAGCCACAGAGTTCTATGTTCTCTGAATATGCGTTCTGCGTAGTCCGAAACGTTTGAAAAAATAAAGCAAGCTCAAACATGTGTCTCTCTCACACCCAACATTTCCACTTGTCGCAGTGGATCATGAACACATTCAGGCTCCTATGGCTCACTCTCAGCTAAAAATAATTGTCTATTTGCAGCTGAAGCAAAATACTAAAGTTATCTTAACCAAGAGAGGGTTAAGGGGTGTAAGAAGCAAATATTTCTAACCCCTTCTGTACCACGACACCTTTTTTTGTTTACTTCTCGCTACTGCCAGGCGATTATGATTATTCACCTATGGGAGGACTTCTGGGGTTCAAAGGGCTAGTAGAATCTGATTCTGTTACATCATCATATCATCATCCTGCCTGTTTTTGCTATCCACAGGTGGAAAAAGGTGAAGTCCAGAAAGAAAGGAAAAAAATTTATACAGGGAGAACTAATCAACAACACATTCAGATAAATGGGTCACTCACTCTTACTCACCATTCATCCCCCTAGAATCCTGCTTCCATCTTGGAGGCGCACTTTGCACACGTAGCTCCCTAATTACGTATAAGACAAAGTCAGTCCAACGACTGTAAAACTATAAAAGGGATGCCAAACACCTGTCAAAGACAATTCCATAAAATTTTCATCCAACCAGCTGAGTACTTGATCAGCTCCCTAGCCTCGTCAAGCTCCATACCTCACTTTCTCACACATTCATTTACAAAGCTGAATAAATAATAATCTAGTGGTAACAAAGTAAATGTTTAAAAGTCAACATAAGAGAGAGATTAATGGATTTTTAAAAATATTTTCCCAACTATACATCTCATCTAACCTATATAAAAATTCAACTGGTGATAGCTAAGTTAAAATATGCAACACGTCATCTAGAGTATAATTATTACCGGGATGGCTCTACCCCGCAAGTCCACCAAAATTGTTTGGTGGTAGCCTGTTTACAGTAAAAGAGATGTTACCTCACCACCACCACCACTATCGTTGTTATCTCTGTTGCCACTGATACCGATAAGGAACCTAAAATCCAGAGACAGGTAGCAACACGATGAGTCAGAATTAAGAAGAAACGAAAAATGTGCCTCGCCTCCATTTACTTAACACTCAAGCCTTCGAAATTCACAGCCCATCCACACTGTGAGTCTCATCTGTTTAACTACTTCACTGTTATGATGCAGTATGCTTTACATTCTTGTCAGTGTGGTGGAGGGGGACGCCTTCTGTGTGGTGGCAGCGGTATGACCAAACTACTGAAATGTCTAATACTACAAACACTTCTCAGCTACTCCTCTGTTCCCTGAGAGTAGAATGGTGGACTGCAGGAGGAGGGCTTCTAAGACCTGCAGTCCACTGGGTTCACCTTTCCAACGAGCTTAGGTTGCATCTAGTACTACACTACTGCTACTACTCTATTCATCACCATCACCATCATTACTAGCTACTACAACTATTTCTGCAACTACCACCACCATCATCACCACCACCACTACTACTGCTGCTACTAACATCACCACCATCACCACCATTACGAGCTACCACTATTACTACTACCACCACCATCACCACCACCACCACTAGTAATACTGCTACTACTACTAATACTAATACCAAGGGAGAAGTTTCAAACTAGAGAGACTGACTATAGCTTTTATTAATCCCTTCACCCGTGACCCAAATAACACCTTCTACAATAATCAGAGTAGCGTGGTATTACGTCATCGGAGTGAAGGAGTTGAATCGGCGCCAAGTAACATTATCAGCACTCGAGTTGTTTTCAGTGTATGACCTCGAGCGCACACGTGAGGACTGAAGAGGGTTCTTTACTATCCTTGTCTTATTCCAGTAGTTTTTGTTACTCTTGTAGGAGCTGCCTTGCATGGGGAAACTGGTCTACTGCTGCATTCCTCTCCTCTTATGTTCTTACGTTCCAGCGCGGTAGACTGGTAGTTCTTCTTCTTTTCTTCTTCTTTACTTCTTTTCTTCATCGTCTTCTTCATCTTTTCTTCTTCTTCTTCTTCTTCTTCTTCTTCTTCTTCTCTTCTTCTTCTTCTTCTTTTCTTCTTCTTCTTTTTCTTTTCGTCTTCTTCTTCTTCCTCTTTTCTGCTTCTTCTTCTTCTTTTCTTCTTCTTCTTCTTCTTCTTTTCTTCTTCTTTTCTTCTTCTTTTCTTCTTCTTCTTCTTCTTCTTCTTCTTCTTCTTTTCTTCTCTTCTTCTTCTCTTCTTCTTCTTCTTTTCTTCATCTTCTTCATCTTTTCTTCTTCTTCATCTTTTCTTCTTCTTCTTCTTCTTCTTCTTCTTCTTCTTCTTCTTCTTCTTCTTCTTCTTCTTCTTCTTTTCTTCTTCTTCTTCTTCTTCTTCTTCTTCTTCTTCTTCTTTTCTTCTTCTTCTTCTTCTTCTTCTTTTCTTCTTTTCTTCTTCTTTTCTTCTTCTTCTTCTTCTTCTTCTTCTTCTTTCCTTCTTCTTCTTCTTTCCTTCTTCTTCTTCTTCTTCTTCTTCTTCTTTTCTTCTTCTTCTTCTTCTTCTTTTTCTTTTCTTCTTCTTCTTTCCTTCTTCTTCTTTTCTTTTGCTTCTTCTTTTCTTTTGCTTCTTCTTCTTTCCTTCTTCTTCTTTTCTTCTTCTTCTTCTTCTCTTTCCTCCTTCTCCTCTTCCTCGTCGTCCTCCTTCTTCCTCATTATCATCATCCCATCCCTCCTTTCACCTTTAAAAGATAAGCAAACTAAATGACCTCGGAGGAGTTGCTACGACGTCTCCCATCCCATCTATAATATGGCTCCTTACTTAACCCCTTCAGCCCATGGACGTCATTTTCATTATACTTTTGTCATCTCCAGACAATGTTTTTTTTTACAGCCAAAAATGAAAGGCTATGAGCTGGGGGGATACAATATAAACTGAACATGTATATACGACAAATATTTCTAAATGACTTCTTCCTGCTTTAGCCAAAATACTTAATAAATACATACACAGATATCAGGGGCTACGAAGTACAGACATTAAGGCTGGAGTGACCAGTTGCTCATCCCCAAGCAGCATTATACATGTATGTGCAATAAATCCCTACCCACTCCTTGTATTTGACCCCATTGACCAAAATCGGTTGAGTCGCCTTAACCCGCCTGAGTACCGGTGGTCTGGGTGTTGGCTATATAGTCAGCACCTAGCGTCGTAAGTTGTTTCCTCGGGTACAAGAAACCATTTGCCTTGTCATTCAGTGTTTAGTCACCTGAATGTAACACTACATCGAATGAGTGGATGGTGGGTGCCCTCAAAACAATAAAAAAAAAAATAATAATAATAATAGACGTTCTTAGGATGAAGGGATCAAGCAAGAATGCCCTAGTAAGACGAAGCAATATGGAATCCCCCTAAATATCTACAGTGATAAAAGTAATCCCTTCAGACTGATGATGTATTTATCACAGTCTCTTCAAACAATTTTATTCAGCATAGTGAGAGAAACTGGGCTGCGGAGGGTTTACTGAAAACTATAAATGATCTATCTCCGAGGGTACAAATGGGAAAGTATAAACGAAAAATACTTTATCGTAATGTTATCGGTGACACAACTCCTGATGGCTTATAAGCCGGCATGATGTGGGATTCCCCTATCAGTGTCTGCCGCGATAAGATTACCGGTGACACAGCATCTGATTCGCTAAATACCCCTTAATATTTCTGTCCATCCTTTACTCTTCTACGGGTCAGGTTAACAAGAAGACATATGTGTCTGCTTTTACAAGGTACTGTTGTTCAGAATTTGTAGGAAGGTACACTTGTATGATCAACATTAAAATAAGTGGTAAGGGAAGGTGATCATTATGTGGCATTGATGTGGATACCTGATCGTAGGAATGTGATATACTGTACAAGGTATATGTGCATACATTTGTATACATAATTTAGCTCTTGTACTTTGTATGGACACAATAGGTTATTACTCTAAGGCTACCACGAGGCGATTTTCTTCAGCTTAGGGAATTTCTGGTATTCAAAGGCTTGAAAAGTATTTCGATTAAACTATGGACTGGTAACATTTTTCACAGCTGAATCATATGGACTGGCTTTAGACTGAATAAATTACCCAAGTATGTCCATGGCAGCGAAGGGGTTAAATTTCTGCTATTTTGATTAATTTCATTGCGTTTTTATTACCGGCCAGGCACCATAATCTGAGCTAAAGATGGCTGGTGACAGGATGGAGAGAGTGAGCGTTCAGTCGCCCTCGTCTGCGAACTCCAACAAGAAAGGGTTGTTGGTGAACCGGAAGGTGGCCGTTCTGCTGACGGCCACGTTGGCGACTGCTGCCGTGGCCACTGCAGTCCTTACCATCACCCTCACTCCAAAGTCGCACCAGGACCCCCGCCACAAAGCACTACCATCCACACCCGTCAGTACCTCCCCTACAGGCTAGATGAGACGCAGAATATAATGTATTTAATTCTTTGAGTGAAAAAACACGTCAGACTATGGACACAATATTATAAGTAATATGTCACCGACACACAGAAAGTTAACTTGGGTGAAATTTATTAACTGTCTCTTAGACTCTTACACACAGCCAGAGAACACTTGGGTGAAATTTATTAACTGTCTCTTAGACTCTTAAGTACAGCCAGAGAAAACTTGGGTGAAATTTATTAACTGTCTCTTAGACTCTTACACACAGCTAGAGAAAACCGTGGAAGCTACCCAGCCCGAGGACGTCCCTGCTTCCCTACCAGATTTCGTGCCAGCTGCCCCAGATGAGGTGTCAGCCCTGAAGTCAGCACCCAAAGATGAAGTTGTAGACATCAGCTTAACAAGGCCAGCGCCCCGGGATGATTTTGTGGACATCAGGTTGCCGACGTCGCTGCGGCCCATCCACTACGAGGTGTGGCTGCAGCCGTTCATCCACGGTAACCTCAGTATTGTGGGCTCAGTCAAGGTGGAGGTGGAAGCGATGGAGGCCACGGACAACATCACGCTGCACATCCTTGACATCATCACCAAGAACGAAACCATCACGGTAAGGAGATGTTGCTGTACTCTGAGTGTGTGTGTGTGTGTGTGTGTGTGTGTGTGTGTGTGGTAATGAAAATATTTATAATAAGGGTGATGATGTCTGTGATAATGATGATGAAAATGATGATGATTATGACACTGATGATTCAGGTAGCCCCCACTGACGGAGGAGCGGCTGTGGGCATCACCAAACACTTGTACGACCACGAGCGGCAGTTCTACATAGCCACTCTGGAGCGTCCTCTAGAAAAGAACAACACCTACCACCTCTACTTGGAGTTTGAGGGCTACCTTAACGATGCACTTCATGGCTTCTATAGATCAACATATCAAGACTCGGAAGGACATGACAGGTATGCTATACACGTTTACTGTAACACGAGAAAAAATTCCTAACTCCTTTCGGCTCCGTTGAAAGCCAAGAGTAGGCAGAGTGAAGGGTCGATTTATCTAGTAAACAAGGGAACTCTTTCCTTCTTCATAACAAATGATCATCAGATTTCATGCAAACACTACCTAGTATTCATTGTGTGCGAGTGGCTCAGTTCCATCAGGTGAAAACGCAGATTATAGTAACAACCAACAGTTT
>JAGKTI010011046.1:0-27207 GCA_018397915.1 Birgus latro
ATGTGGTCTCTCTAATTTGATCTGTCTAATGTGGCCTCTCTAATTTGGTCTCCCTAATTTGCTCTGTCTACAGGTCATGCCCGACTGTCTTGGCCACCACATGGACATCAAGGTCAGCACTTTCCTTTATGGCGATTTTGATGTCGAGTCTGATCTCTGCAAACCCACTTTCATCAAGCTGGTTACCAAGAATACTGAGGGGAGAAAGAGCTACATTTCCCAGCTCGGACTGAAGCACCCAAGTCGCCTGGAAGTGAGTCTGTCTGAGAGCGAGGAGTGGGAGGATGCTCGGCCCATCGTGCTTGCTGGGGTCCAACTGGCTTCACCGACTATTGTCACTGTTGAAGCTGCATATCAGGAAGAGGAATATCAGGAGATCAAGGTATGGATTGCCACCTCCTACAAAAATGATTACCAGTACTACTCGTATCATTATCAACACTTGTGGTACCAGCATATCTTTTTATATCTTATTCTTGCTACCACTAGACAGCACCATTCAGCTTAGAAGAGATGTCTGGTAGTAAGAGTGTGAGGATATATACTCCATCCTTCTCTGGGGTCCAACTGGCATTACTTACTGCCATCACTATTGAGGCAGCTTACCAAGAACAAGAATGAGATAAAGGTAGATATTGCCACTACCAAGACTATACCTAAACATATGATGATAGTGATGGTGACGATGACAGTGAAGATGATGGTGATAAACAAGGGAAGAAAAGTGCCAGAGGATGCATGGTTTTGCTTGTAAGGTTTAACCCTGAGCATTCACTTGGTATACCTCTAACCTTTGCGCTTTCTCTGTTCTTGTTTCTCGATCTGCGTCACTGTTCATAAGTGAGGAGAAGGGTCGGGATGTTGATGATAATTTATACCTGATGCCATTTGTCTATGTATAGCCAGACGCCTTAATCCCGTAAGGGGTGGCCACAAACTAATAGCCTCCACGTCCCCCTGTCCCCCACCATTTTGCTGCCCTCACCCCAACTTAAACCCCCTCTCTCATATACCTCCATCAATCCATCACATATATATATTTACAGGAGTCTTTGAGTGAGAAAGCCGAGTATGTGTGGCATTTGGTGAAGAACAGGGCTGAAGACGTGTATCAGGAACTACAAGAGGAAGCCCGACAACAAAACTTCACCTTCCCCGACCCAGAATTAGTGACAGTGGCACAGCAGGTCAAGGAAGAGGCTCGGCAGATCTACCAGGTAACGTGCCAGGAAAACTGATTGAGCTGTGTTTAAGAGTTCCTGATTGTGCTTTTTTCTTCACTTGTACAGCTGTCAGAGCATTCATAACCAAAGTAGAGAGAATATTAGTGTAAAATATATCCTGATTTCGTGCTGCCATAATTTCAATGCGTAGATACAATTCTTCCTTTAGTGTGAAAAATACGCCATAACATAATTGCTTTATTCTATCTGTTGATGGAAAAAAGAGTCATGATGATGAAAAAAATGATGGCCAACAGCAAAAATGGTGATGATAAGAATAGTAGTGATGATGATGATGATGATGGATACTTGTGCAGGAGGTGATGGATGACATGGTGTATCCAGTGTGGGATATGATGTCTCACTTCTCCAACTGCTCATTCGTGTCCTCTGCCAGACAAGTAATTGAGTGGGCGTGGTCTGGTATTGCCCAGGTTCAGGAAAGCTACACAGAAACCCTCAGTCAACACGTCAAAGGCCTTAACTTATATGGATTCGTTAAGCTCATCAGAGACAGTAAGTAACATTGTTTTTTTTTAATACTGGAAACATCAATATAGGCATAGGCATGTGTTAGGAGTGTAATGCTGTATGGTAGTGAGACCTGGACAGTAAAGGAAGAGGATATTCGTAGGCTTAAATGTACAGAAATGAGTGATTAGGTGGATGTGTAGTGCGTCCTTGAATGTGAGGCCTGGGGGGGGGTGCTAGTTTTACAATGGAAGAGTTGAGAGGAAGGATGGGACTGGAGTGTATTGATGTAGTAATGAGGAGGGGTAGATTGAGATGTTTGGGCTAGTGGAGTGGATAGGGGATGGCATTTGGATTCAGAAGCTGAGAAGTGTGAACGTTGGGGGTAGGGCTGTGAGAAGCAGACCGAAAAAGAACTGGGACGAGGTCATAGAATGTGGCCTCAGGGATACGGGATTGAATAGAGAGGCTGCCATGTTGGATCCTTTATAAATGATACGATATGATTGGAAACATCAGCATAGTCAGATTGTAATTATCCTTAGACATTGTAGGTGTGTAGATGGTTATGGCCTCTTTCCTCTGACTTGGCCTAAAACTGCCAACTCTCCATGTTGAATGCTCAGTTGTAGAAATAGACTAACACTAGATTATGCTGCTAATCAGGAAGAAGTGCTATGGAAAAGATGTAGAGTCAAAGTATTGTCTTATTATGTCATTGAGCTACGAGAAATTAACTACAAAAGGACGACTCTCTGGGCCAAGTTAAGGTAATGATGATGATAATTGAAGTAAGGACAGTAGTAGTATTATCTGTTGTTTATCTGTCTATTACCACAGTCGCCCTTGATGTTGAGCGATGGCTACTGCTTGGTGAGGAGCCTGAGGTGGTACAACGGATTCTGGAGGACCTGGAGAAGACCACACTGTACCGCCTCATCAAGGAAGACTTTGTGGACTCCCTCACTCGTGCCTACCCGGACCTCAGTCAAGCCCTGGATGAGGTGGTGAGGAATATGAGGAAGAGCCTGGCTGAGGACCTGTATCAACTCATGACGGAGGCGATGAACTGGCCCATCGTAAATCAGTTCACGGAGCGCATCATCCGTTACTATGAATCGGTGAGTGGGAGATTTTAGTATGTAGTGTGGAGTGATTTTAGTATGTAGTGTGGAGTGATTTTAGTATGTAGTGTGGAGTGATTTTAGTATGTAGTGTGGAGTGATTTTAGTATGTAGTGTGGAGTGATTTTAGTATGTAGTGTGTGGCGATTTTAGTGTCTAGTGATTATAGTCAGTCTGTTTTCATCTGAGAGAGGTGGGCCATTCTCACAACTTGAATACTAAGTTGCAGCGGCATGAAATTCCATGAGCCTTGGGTACAAAGCAGGACTGAGTCTCCTAAGTTACCAGTCAGATCAACCCTCCAGTCTATCCCAGAAGTTGTTATGAAGCACATCTTTATTTAAAAAAAAAAAAAAATTGTGGGCAGTTTTTGCATGTGAGATGGAGTCAGGATTTCGAACTTTTGATTGAAGGGTAAATTGCATAATCCATTTCACTGAGTATTTTGTTAATAGTGTTGGCAACTACAAAGCTGCGGACCATTAACACCAGGGTTTTAGTTTTGGTGCTGGCGGCTGGTGTCACTAACCCACAACAGGCTCAAAGGTCTAAGTTAGTCAGATGAGCACCACGGTTAAGCATCTCAAGGTGTCTGCTCCAATATTTGCCTTTAATCTGTTACATTTTTGTACTATCTCTTCCTTGTTTCTGGATTATGTGTACTGTTTTGGGGGGAGTGGGAGAGTAGGGATAGGCTTCTGATAATAATGATGATGATGATAATGGAAGTAGTACAGTAGTAGTAGTAGTGGTAGTAGTAGTAGTAGTGGTAGTAGTAGTAGTAGTGGTAGTTGTAGTAGTAGTGGTAGTAAAGTAGTAGTAGTAGTAGATGTAGTAGTATTTGTTGTTGTTTTTCAGGGTGAACTGTGGAAAATTTTTCTGAGGGACTCCATCATTAAACTCCTTGAAGAGGCCAGCCTGGTGTCTGTGCGCAGTGACCAGAATTACCTCACCTTCCACATCCCCATCCACAAGCCCATGTACTCCCTGGGTCAGCTGCTGCAGGAGATCATTCCCCCGTACCCGGTTGTCTGGGCGGATAATTATTTTTGGCTGCAGGACGCTTACATTCCGACACCCATCAAGAACGTCATCTGGTCCTACTATAACTTAAAGCCACAGCACCTCCTTCCTCCATACAATGCTTCTGCTATTGCTGTTGATAAGACCAATTTGATGACTTTTGATGGAGCTGTGCTAACGATTCCCCGCTCCCATTGCAAGGTCCTGCTGACATCAATCCCTGGTGTTGCTCGCGTCCTAATGTCTCACCCGGATGAGATTCAACCCGCCTCAAATCCAGAGGTCACGTTTGAAGCAGGCAACAACCGGGTCACCATCAGCCCTAACTTCACTGTCACTCTGAATGGGGAGCCTGTGAGTGGTGAGCGTATTGAGCCTCCCCTCATCATCCAGGTAACGCCAAATGATACGAGGGTGATGTCCCCACTCCTAGGCCTGTACATGCTAAGAGACAAACATTTAGTGATGCTAAATGTATCTGGCTGGGCTTTCAACCATACGTGGGGTCTCCTTGGTTCCTATGATGGTGAGGTGGCCACTGACTGGTACACACCCACTGGGAGGAAAGCACATGACTTGAAGGATCTAGCTAGGTCTTGGCAGGAGGACCCAAGCTGCCCCACACCAGATGTTGATTATTTGCCGAAAAGTATGCATATGCTAAAGGCCGCCACATGCCACTTCAGCATAGGCATGAGGTCACTGTGTATGCCTGTGGTCAATCCCGAGCCGTATATCCAACTGTGCTACAACGCTTTCAAGTACACTGACGCCAATGCAGGGTACCGGGCTGTGTGTGCCAGCCGAGGAGTGCCTTATCCCCCACCATTCCTACCCTGTGAAACACAACTCACAGGACTGAACAACGAGTCTTCTACACTGTCTTATGGCCACGAATTGTGATCGGATTAATGTTCTTTTCTCTGTCAAAACTGCCTTGTGATCCAGCTTATGTGTGCTGTATCTTCCATCACATCCGCCACCATTCCTTCATTGATTAACATGAGTCCTTTACATGTTGAGACCATGTGGTGCTATCCAGAGTGTTGTATCCATAACCTTTTTGCTGTAACCATTATGATGTACTGTATTTTTTTATTCTTATTATCTTCAAATGATATCACAGACTTTTTGAACTGGAGAGGTTAAATATGGCCGACCTCTTTGCTATTAGACATCCTTCCAGTCTGAAAAAAAAAAAAAATCTAGCGTTACCAAGAATCCATCTCCATCTATCTATAGCCTGAAGTCTTAATACCGAAAGGGGTGGCCACAAACAAATCGCTTCCATGTCACCCTGTCCCCTGCCATTAAGCTGCCCTCCCCCCAGCTCACACCCCCTTATATAGCTGTCCACTCCATCCCTCCGTCTCATCCTCGGTAACAAGAATAAACCGGAATATTAAGTCATTTCACTGAAGGGCTAACATGACGCAAACTTGGTGGATAATTTACATTCAGGGGTGTCATTTTATGTTATTCTTATTTTATTCTGCAAGAGACAGGGCAATATGGAGAACCGCCATTAGGTAACCAAGGCTGATGCAGGCAAGTATGCTGGAGCCTTTATAAACAGTACGAAGCGATATGAACTACTAGATGATCTGGTTTAATTTTGGAGAGCTTCCTAGT
This sequence comes from Birgus latro, assembly GCA_018397915.1. Classification (NCBI taxonomy): domain Eukaryota; kingdom Metazoa; phylum Arthropoda; class Malacostraca; order Decapoda; family Coenobitidae; genus Birgus; species Birgus latro. The sequence continues at coordinate 5,474 of JAGKTI010011046.1, forward strand.
AGAGAAGTTAAAGTTATGTCGCATTTTCTAGTTCAAAACGTCTCTTAAGCAAAGAATCATTTGAAGGTGACATCTTAAAATATAACGTGAAGAGGTTAAGGAAAAAGGTGTTTATGGAAGAGTCATGGATGAACTGGTTAATGGGGGAGTGATGGAATGATTCACTGTCAATGGTTTACAAAAAGCAAGACGTGAAGCAACTGGGGTAAACCGTAAACTCGGGGCCTGGGAGTGGATGTTTTGATAGTGCTTTGTGTAGACCATTACATGTAACAGTTTATAGACACGGAATTTGGAGTGAGTGAGGCAGGTTTGTTGTGTTTTGGGCTGTTGCTCTGCTGGAATGAAGAACAAGAACTATGTATAATAATAAAGATAATAATAACAATAATAATAATAATAATAATAATAAAGTGTAGGAAGGCCTCAGTGGAATCTGACATCCATAAAGCTTCAGGGGATATGAGTATATGAACAGATTCCAATCCACCGATTATATAATTATTAGTTCAATCTTGCTGTTTCCAAATAGTTTTGTTCAGATAAGGAGTCTTTTCAGAATGGGATTTAGATATAGCCGTCACTGTCCCTTTGGATGTGAGAGGTGTTTCCCAAGTCAAATTAACACATGGTGTTAGGAAGGATGAAATAAAGACTATATCACTACTGAAGAGGAGTGATGACAGGCAGGGCATAGAAGGTAAGGCGGGACACACTGTACAGATATAACAAGTTATAATAAAGACTATAGACACGTTATTTGTCAAGGTGTTGTGTCAGTTGATTATTTTCATTTATGCTTAGGCCACAGTGGCTGAATAATTAGCATTGCAAGCTGTGACACTGCTGGCTCATTAGCACCAGATTTGAGTTCTGGTACAGGCATCTGGTGGTACAGACTCAGATATCCCTCGACCCTCTGCGGGCTGGTAGGTAAAATAAATACGGTACCTGTACTTAAGGTACCACAGTGGGGGCATATGTGAGGTAATCTGGATGATGCAGTGGCCTATAATGTCCGAGGATGGTGGATGAACTACCCACCACGGGCTCAAAGGCTTAAGCTATAGACATGAGTACCGTGGCTTCACGTGTCATAGCTTCTGTAACCATTTTTAACTTTTGTTCAGTAATTTTTAAGGGTTATTCATGTAATCAGTACCAATACATGGTCTGCATTTAAGTGTGTTGAGCATTCACTGGTAACATTACTGAAATCATCATCATGATCCTCCTCACCATCACTACCACCACCATTGTCAGACAGTCAATTGTTATAAAGCTGTGTTCTTACTTTCACAGATCTAGCTAGAGCCAGAAACCAAGTGTTGCCTCGTCTGTAAGGTGGTAGGGGGATAATAAAACACACTGAATAAATGGCTGTTGCCTCATCTGTAAGGTGGTAGGGGGATAATAAAACACACTGAATAAATGGCTGTTGCTTCATCTGTAAGGTGGTAGGGGGATAATAAAACACACTGAATAAATGGCTGTTAACATTTTTGCAGTGCTTTTATACCTTAGGGTTAGTATGAAGTCATGACCCCCCCCCCACACGCGCATTTATAAAAATTATCATGTCTTCATAAAGACTTTAGTTGAGAGTTTGTATAATTACATTAAGATTTCTTGACGCAACCTCAGGTTCACTGACTTAATGAGGCCCAATAATGGCCTTTGGGCCAAGAACCCCGAGGGTCCAGCAACAGACAACTTGGTTGTTCTAGTCAGGCTAGGTAATAAGCAGTGGTAGGTTATTTGACCGCGGTCTGTGTGAGGTACATATTCTTTGTTTTTTAGAAATTACATGATTAATGTTGGCTAATGAAAGATTATTGATAATTGACGACAGTTTTGTTTATGTCCACTTGTGTGATAAAGAAATCATAATGTTTGATACAATATATTTTCGTTTATTTTTATGGTGATCATAGGCCCATTTATATACTACGTACTTATAAAGAATTATCTTTCTGACTGCTGTATGATGATTCCTGATAAATGACGGGGTGTTCAGTGATGTTATTGTTGACCCTACTGGTGTGTGGATAGTTCGTACAACAGAACCCTTCGCCAGTCCTCAATGGCAAGGAGTATCTGTCTCATCCACACATAGATCCACTCCATTTAAAGTACTAAAGGCAGAGCTGACGTATTTTAGCTATCCAAGTTAAATTTCATCGTAATTAACAATAAAGTAGAGGACTAGCGACGATACGAAGACTGCAGCGAAGCCTCCTGGATGGGTGGCTGGCGTGTAAACTTTCCCCATCCTTGTCATTGGATGGTGGTGGCCACTCTCTGAGGCGAGGCTTGGATGTGGTAGTCAACAGAGAGCGTGGGCAGTGGTTATTCTGTTGTGTAATACAGCCATAGGATTCACAGAACCGGTTAGACTATCCCGTCAAGGCGATCCACACACACATTGCCGGTTCATCTCTTCTCCGGGACCGGGTAAGAGCAGCAGCTGTCAAGATCTTTTATGGTTTTGTGTTAAGTTTAGGTACTTAGAGATGGTGTAAAGAAGGTTTTATCAAGTGCTGGTACGATTATTTTGAGAATCCTGGCCATGTAGCTTACTGTACCTTTAACCCCTTGAGGCATGAGCTGCATATCCATTGCATTCCATAAGGGGAAAATATTTGATATGCTGACCTTGGAGTTAACCATCCAACCATAGCACATCACGCTGCATGGACTCATTGTGTTTTCACTGAACTCATGCATTCTTCCATGTCATGGATGTGGCTCTCACCTGCTTGCATATTAGGCATATTGGTTATGGGGGTTGAGAGAGGGGCTTCCAGCGACAGGGAATTCATACAAGCACTCCAAGAGGCTTACGAGAGGATGACATAGCAAAAAATTATAAAGCTGCCCAGAACTTTGGAGGAAGGCACACAGGTGATGCAGGGCTGGGTGACAAAGTGGGTGACTCAGTGCAGCAATGAGAAGTGTTGGGAGAGAGGAGTCTGTGTGTTTCCCAGGGCAGCCAGACAGTCCCTCAAGAAGTGCATTTGGAGTAGAACCTGGGGCAGTGCAAGATGAAGTGAGAGTCCGTGTCCTCCTGGACTCTGCACCATTGACTGTGGATTAAGCATACCGGTACTGGTATTGGCTTGCCATTCCATTTCTACCGTCTGCGACAAGCTCCAAACCCATACCGTCAGTTGTGCAGAGTTAGAAGGAGACTCCCATTTCATACAGCACTGCCCAAGATTCCACTCCACATGTATTGTTTTGCAGTTTCAGTGTTATGAATCTCTCCCTCCTGATCTGGTATTGTTTTGGAGTATCTCTCAACTAATGGATGCTGAAATTTATATGCTTGCCACTTGGGTGCAGGAGGGGGGGGGGCGCCTTCGCACAATGGCACCAACTGAGCAGCTCCACTGCTTCATTATGCAAATGCCCTTGAACTCCCTTCCTATCCCATGAAGAGGGGATATTGGACAGCAAGAGGGAGGCAACTTCAACCTGCAGTCTACGGGGTTCACATTTCAGATGAACCTAGGATTATAACTACTGCTTCCTGTACTTGGTTTCTGCAGTGCATTGTAGTAAACACCAAGATATGATAGCTATTTATACTTCAGGTAGAGACTATGCTACTTCAAGCAAATACCTCCTCTGTTCTGCTGAATACTTGTACAGGTTTGTGGACACTGTAGTTGGTCTTTCTCTGTAACTCTTTCAATTATTTGTTTGTTTGCAATAACCACAGGAGACAGTATTAATGAAAAGTATTAATAATGAGAATCATCATCATCTATTCTTCCCATCTAAGGAGGGGGAGAGATAGTGTCCAGAGAGTAAGATAAAGCCTGATAGAGAGAGAACCAATCAGCAACTGTGCAATCATCATCATCTCTTCTTCCCACCTAAGGAGGGGGAGAGATAGTGTCCAGAGAGCAAGATAAAGCTTGATAAAGCGAGAACCAGTCAACAGCTGTGCAGTTGATTGGGTGACACACACGTTTATTCACTATTCAAGCCCCAAGAATTCTGACTCCACATCACAGGTGTAATTTTGCAGACTTATGTGCTTCCTATTACCTGTACTATCTTCAGACCGAGCATCAGATGTAGATACACTATTTGTACTCGAGTTTTATCTGTTCTTTCTATTTTTTTGCAAGCAGTGTTTTGTGGTGCATTTCAGAATGGGTATGTTGGGGTGTGTGGGGTGGAGTCGAGTGTGTGTATGTCTGGGGCGGCTTGACACTACAGTACTCTTAGCCCTGTGTCACCCTGCTCTTGCCCCAATCAGACTACTCAGCACCACCGTAAGTCACTCCCTGTTGTACCAGAATTTTGCCATTACCTTTATACAAGCAACCAGTCACTTGGTTGTTTAGTCTGTAAGTCAGTCAGTTGCTCGGACTGCAAGTATAGGCGTCTTAACTACACTACAATACTGTACTGTACAATGATGTTTTTTATATTTCATTCTTACCTTCAGACAGTTTTAGTTGGAGAGAATTTTCATACTGGAGGAGTTAGATAGAGCCATCAGTAATTCATTCAGTACAAGAGATCTTTCTCAAGTGTAATAGAATAAACAGATGTTAGAGCAAAAAGAAAAATGCATTATTAGGCAGAAGGGATTAACCAGATCACTATTGAGGTGTGTCTCTGATACTGTATATTTTCCTGCTCATGTTTCAGTCAAATGTGTTAGTAGGCTGGAGGCAGAGGGAAGAGATCAACAGTGTACGGTTAGGATGCTCTCACCACATCACTTCAGGTGGGTTCAACAGCAAACACCCTTATCCTACTTTCTCTTTCATGTTGCCAGAGATAGTCTACTTTAACCTGGTGGAGATGTTTGTCCTTTTCCAGCTTATTTTGTATAGCTCAATGGCAGAATAAAGCAGTAAGTAAAACAACGTTTTCATAGTGCTTCTTTTTGACTAGCCTGGTATTGTATTAATCTTGTGTTACAGTTCAGGTAAAGAAATGGCATATTAAGGGCAAGTTAAAGCGAACAGAGTATAGCTTTGCACATTTATCTTTATTGATATCCACTGCCTTGTATGGGCCAACAGACATACATATAACCCTCATTACAGTAGATTCTGAGTGTTAATAAAATTTTGTTATTCATCAGGAGGTGTAAGATGGCAGCACAGCAAGACGGGTGAAGCAGTATCAGACACATCAGTTCACCTCACCAACACCAGGGGAAAGGCCGCCAGCACCCCAGATACAGCCAGGAAGACCCCCAAGACCTCAGAGATTAAGCGGTTACTTGCCCTTGCCAAGCCTGAGCGATTGACTTTGGCCTGTAGGTACTGCAAGCTTTGTTGGTGTAACCCCTTCAGTACGATGATAAATTTACTTCATCTCTCCCTCCTGTTTTGCTACTCTGTCCTTTCCTTTCTCGTTGCCTCTCTGTGCATCCATTTATTCTTGCCACTCTCTCCTTCCCCTCCTCCCTGCCTCTCTGTCCTTACCTTTTTCCCTGCCCCTCAGTCCTTCCCTTTCTTCATCCCTCTCTGCCATTCCCTTTCTTCCTGCCTCTGTCCTTCCTTTTCTTCCTGCCTCTCTGTCCTTCCCTTTCTTCCTGCTTTTCTCTTTCCTTCTTTCATTCATTCTTCATTCCTTCCATTGTATCTTCCCTCTTTGCCATAATATCCCTCTCTTTTTCTGTGCTGCACTCTCTCTTTCCTCCTTTCATTCATCAAACCTTCCCTCATATCTTCCCTCACTCCCCCCCCTTTTACCTCTCTCTCTCTCTCTCTTTTTCCCTGACTTTCATTTTTTTTTCCTTTCATTCATATCTTCATATCTTTCTGTATCTTTTCCCACCCCTTACTTTTTACCACACTGCCTCCCCCACTTCTTGCCAGTTAATTTTGTATTGAATATGGATGGTGAGTCTTTGTACCAAAGTAGTGACATATGAAGGTGTGTGATGCATTAGAGGACTGCTGGCCCTCAGGTACTGTACCTTGGTGTTAATCTTATGCCCACAGTTGGGCGCTTAAAGTACCGTAGCTAAGGTAACAAATTCTTGGTTGGCTAAACAATGCTAGATGAGCTGAGAGTGAGTATAGGAGCTTTATGGTGTTAATAAATACTGTAATCAAGGCTTTTGCTTCAGGTGCCATTGGTTTATTAACGGTATCAAGTTCCGTGACGATGGCAGTGCCCTATGCCCTGGGTCACGTGCTGGACGTTATCTACACATCCGAGGGTGAACTGGTGGTGGACAACCTGCGGCATGTGTGTGTTGCCCTCACTGCTGTCTTCCTTACTGGTGGTGTAGCCAACTTTGGTCGGGTCTACCTCATGAATATTGCTGGTGGGTTGACAAAAATGTTCTTAGTCCCCATTTTAAGATTGCCTTTTTCTTTATTTATTTATTTTCCAATCACCACAGTAAATTAAAATGAGAGTGTCACCTAAAGAACTGAACGGCCAGTTTCTCTCAGTTTACAGTACCAGTTGTATGCAGAAAGTCATAATATTTTGGAACACATCCATTACCTATATATGCTTGAGGACAGGTGATCCATAGCACTAGGGAACATAATTTTTTGTCCCTGGAAAAGTGACCCAAACCCACCTGTGGCTTCATGTATAAGTGTAAGTTAAGTGGGCTTGTGGAGTTAAGGGTGTGCTGGGGTGGGGTATTGTAGGTACTGTATAAATATTTTTTTGTACTGTTATTAAAACTTTTGGAATAATTTCTGCACATGCTGGGTTGAAGAAACTCTGAAGCCAAAAAGCACAGCAGACCCAACAGAAGGAGACTTTATAAGTACCCTAAGCAAAATTGTTAAATGAACTAACTGATCAAAGCATGCAAACAATGAAAAGATGAGTAACCAGATAACACATCTCATTGTTTATTAATTATCTCTCACATCCTAGGCCAGCGCATCACCAACACCCTTCGATCATCCGTGTTCTCAGCCATCATGCGGCAAGAGATTGCATTTTTCGACACTAACAAGACAGGTGAACTTGTCAATAGACTTTCTGCAGACACCGCGCTAGTCTCACAGTCCGTCACGTCCAATATCTCGGATGGTCTCCGCTACACTGTTATGACCCTAGCTGGGGTTGCTATGATGGTATGTTTATGCTTATGTATAGAGACCACTGACCATGTTAGCACCTGTTGATCTTTTCACTTAATGACAGTTTTCCAGGTACCACCACCAACCATTTCAGTGTGATAGGTAGCAGGCTGGAGATCTTTACTGATGCCCTGGACTATAAGATCAACAACCGTGGCATAGTAATGGATTTGTGGGCTACAAGAAGCCATTTTTTTTCTCATGTAGTGTAGAAATACCTGAAGGTAGTAGTGCATTGAGTGAATGGATGTTTTACCCCCACTTACCACAGTATTATGCAGTGATATGTTAGAGGAAAATGCAAAGCTGTCATCATGAAACCCCTCTTTTGTATTACTTTTTGCCTTTCAAATCTTCAGTAAACCTGTGGCTAAAGTTTCATTGACACAGTACCTATGGAGCTGATTTGCCAGTTTCCCTCATTTTACAGTACATGTTTGGAAAAAGTTGCAGTTATTAAAACTCGTCTCAGACTTAGGATGAGAACAGCATGTATATCACTGTTGTCCTTGTTGCATCCAGTATACTCTGCACTTGATTTTCTGCTGTCATGTTGGTACAGTTAACCCCTACACCGCGGGGTTGTCGGAGGCTCGCCTGGCCATTCCCTCGGGGATATTTGCACTCCGACTGACTTTTTTAAAATATTTGCCAAAAATCAGTTATTAGTCCTAGAATATTATAATTACATATGCATATGGCACATATCTTTAGCTTTCTCCTGGGATGTTGTTTTAGCACTCATCGACTACCGTAGGACTTGTGGAGACTTCTGAAGTTGGGTAACTAAGTCTCCACTTTACACTTCCCGACATCCCCTAATCTGAATACCACTGCCAGATATTATCACTAGAAACACTATTCAATTATTTCCAAGTAGTTTGGAATCCATACTAAAAAAAAAATCACTGTGAAAGCAATGTAAAATACGAGCGCGTACGAACCTGCCACTCGCGCTAATTCGCCGCTGGTATTCTGTCATTTCTTACTCATATACACACTCACACTTTATTATTTCTAGTACTTTATTACATTTATATATATCTACAGTCCTTTACCGCTTCCCACACGATGTTTAATAGGGGTAGAGGTCACAGGGCCTTTTATAATGGGCGCAAAAGCGGCAGAAATGGAGGAGCGTCATTTCACCATGAAGGACGAGAGTGAACTGACTGTATCTCGGTAGCCAGGAGTTGAAAATGTCAGCTGCTAATGTATATGCTAAGAAATAAGTTGTAGGAAATCTAGACACTACACAATAAATTAGGTAGTTCGTTTCGTTTCGTTTCGTTTTTGAAGGCTGCAACATGCTTGCATGCGTCGGCCTTTTTGGATTGGAGCGTGTAGCATTTTATGACCGGATGCCCTTCCTGATGTCTACCAATGACCCTTGGGTGGCTTCGATCCTCCGACCCTACGGCCAGAGCAGAGCGCTCTAACCCACTGAGCCACGGCTGCTACCAGGTGAATATAAATATCACTCAGGCTTCTCCCTTCCTTTCTTATATACATTTATATTACGAGAGCTGCTCATACGGCATATTTCACGGGAAAAAAAAGCAGGGGAAATTAGCGAACGAGTGCTGGTTGGATGTTGCCAAGTGATAATTAGCCAGTTCTAGGTGTATGGCTCTATCAATTACCTTATTTTTTATATATATATATTATTTTGTATAAGAATAGGGCATAGGTCTCATTTCAATGGATGAAAACGGTGGAAAAATCCGGGGAAGATTTACTTAGCACAGAGCAGCTGAGCAGACGACACGGGAGGGTAATGGAGGGGAGGTAGGGAGGGGAGTCTAGAATGGGGGAAAATGGCTAAATTGTCAACAATGGATGGGAGTACTGATGACATTAGCAGCTCTGACTATTGATGAACATTGTCAGGGCTGATAGATGATACAAGTCACCACCTGAAAGCCCGGGGGAATAAAAAATAACAGAGTCACTCAGGTGACGCCCTGCAGTATGATCCATTGCACCCGCCCGTCACGAAAGTGATGACCCGCGGTTAAGGGGTTAAGAGTTACAGAATACTGAGAGAGAGAGAGAGTATAGAACATTAAATCCTTCTTATATGCTAGTGTTGTATAGTACACACTTTAGAATAAGGAACTCCATGTTGCTGAGTGTTTTGATCTACACTGCATCCATTGAACCTAAACAGTTATCACACTTAGCCATACAGTACTGATACATGGTAATTTTGACAGTTTTATATGTCGACGGAACTGGCGGTTGTTGGGATGAGCATCGTTCCCCCTGTGGCCTTGTTAGCAGTGTGGTATGGTCGTTATGTTCGCAGCCTTACTACAGCTGTACAGGTTAGTGAGTCTTTCAGTATGTTGGTTTTGATTTATTCTCACATTTTTCTACTCAGTTATGTCTTTTTTTATTAGTAGTATTTTGTTTTTCTTTCTGCTGTTTGGTGATTACTATATGATTATGAAAAGTTAGGTTGATTTTGCTGTGACCATCAGGTGATATAAAAGAGCTTAGGAAAGGCCTTTTGTACTGAGAGTCTGTTCGGAAAATGTACATTTGTAGGACAGGAAGACACTCTTAATAAGCATAAATTCATTTGATTGTATTTTTGATACGAAACTCATCTGAATGAAATAATTTGAGTCTAGCAGTGATAATATAGTTTAGATTCTAATACTATAAAAGGTTAACAACTTTTCAATTCTTAGAAGACAGATGCCACACTTTGATCATTAAATTAAATCTCCTAGATCATGACATGGTCGACTAAGTAGAGACTGTTTTTAATTGTTGCTGTAACAGGAATACATTATTGTACTTAAGCTCTCTCATAATCTGTAAGAGTTGAAATGCACTGTGGTATAATAATGTGCACTCCATTCACTCCTTGTGCTGTGTATAGGACAGCTTAGCAGCAGCAACACAGGTGGCAGAGGAACGTGTGGGCAACATGAGAACAGTGAGGAGTTTTAGTCGGGAGGCACGAGAGGTGACCAAGTACACATCTGCTCTGTCACATGTCCTGTCACTGGCATATAAGGAGTCGTTGGTCAGGGCTATATTCTTTGGCATGGTGAGTTGTGTTTTTATGTGTGGTGTATGTGGAGGATTGTAGATTAACTTTCAAACCTCAGAAGGTTTCTCAGTTGCAAGTACAGAAGCTGGTGTCAGCCAGAATAAAGTAGATAAATTATCTCTTGAGGTGTTACAATTAAACTAGGATGGCTTGCAAACCTTCAGACTTCAGGTTTCCCATGGGTAAATAAAATGATATGATGTTCACTGAACATGGAAGGGACAGCCCCCCAGAGCAAACCAAAGAAAAAAGACTGGATGATGTCCTGGAATGGGGCTTCATAGTTTGGGGACTCAGCAGAAATTCTGCAGGAGACTGCAGCTGGAAAAGAGCCATCAGGTGAGAGAAGGCTGACCTTTGCAGGCATGGAACACTGCCTTACCAAATGTATTTACATATTGTCATTGTACACCCATCCCCATGGAGAGGACTTAGTGACAATATTTTACTGCAGATGGCATTGTATTATGGCAGAAGCTCGTTATTGGGAGGGGAGTTAAGCACAGGACAGCAGTCGTCCTTCCACCTATGTTGGGGTTGCTGTAGTGGGTGGAAAGAAATTCTGCTCTGAGATGAATAGAGGTTTGTGGGCATCCATTAGGCTGTTTGTGTTATTATATATCTTGCCCACGCAGATGTAACACATCCAAGCAACGTGTTATGGGTCCGGGGATCATTATATATTACTGTTTTATCGCCTTGGTTCTTCTAATCAATGCATATCACACACAGACAGGCCTGAGTGGCAACATCCTGCTGCTGACGGTACTATATCATGGAGGCAGCCTGGTATCAGGTGGCCAGCTCAGTGTAGGACAACTCTCCTCGTTCCTCCTGTATGCGGCCTATGTTGGGGTGGCGCTGGCAGGGGTCACGGGTTTTTATTCCGAGATGAACAAGGGTCTTGGGGCATCCACAAGGCTGTTTGAGCTCATTGATCGTCCACCCAAAATTCCTATTGAGGGAGGTTAGTTGAGGGGATGGCTGTTTTGTTTTTGTTATCATTTCACCCCATTTTTTAATTTGGCAGTTGTCAGATTGACTTTTTTCTTTTTTTCACGATAGGTAATATCATATTTTTCTCTTCTTGTGCATTCCAGACCAGTTGAAAAAATTAAGTGAGGTAATGATGATATCATTATTATCCTTGATAATGTAACTTGTAACTTATAAATAGCTGCAACTTTTCATATTGACAGAGTGATGATGTATAGTTAACTCTTTAGGTCTGAGAAACTTCCTTCAGTAGAAACAGTGGCACCAGTGTACAAACTTCCCTCAACTCCTTCCCAGTCTCCTAAAAGAGGGATGGTTGACTGCAGAAGAGCACATTCAGATGAGTCAGAATGCTGTCATCATGCTTGAGGTTCATTGTGTGATCATTCCTCCCTGACAGGACTCCGCCTTCCCCTGGACACCTTCCGAGGCAACATAGAATTCAAGAACATCACCTTCTCGTACCCAGCCAGATCTGAAGCTGTTGTGTTCAAGGATCTGAATCTGTCAGTTCCAGCAGGTGATTGATACTAAATATTTGTGAGTAGGTTTTTCTTGCTTGTAGAGTGGATTTGAGTTTGAGGTTCATGGCAGTAGGGTCAGGATGATGATAATGATGATGATGATAATGATAATGATGTTGGTAATGATGTAAGTGATATATTTAATAATAGAAATGGAGTTAAGATGATGATATTGATGATGATGATGTGGATATATAGATGATAATTGTTTCTACCTTCATTTATAAGTGAAGGTGGGTTTAGAATGGTAATGTTAATGATGATTTGATGGTTATGCTTTTAAGATGGAGTCAGGATTCCAGGGGCTTGAGTGGTGAATGAGTAAGTGTGTACCAGTAGCCCATGCCATTGAGCACACTGTTGATTGTTTCCCATTTATCATGCATTTCTTTTTTCTCGGTTTCTGGACCCTACCTCACCCCACGTGTGAGTGAGAAAAGGAAGTAGGATAATGATGATTTAATGAGAAGTAGGGAAACAGAGGTAGGATGATGGTATAGTGAGAAACAGAACTTGATGATGATGATGAATATTTTCCACCAGGGTCAGTGGTTGGAGTTGCCGGGTCAAGTGGGTGTGGTAAGAGTACGTTGGCGTGGCTGTTACTGCGGCTGTATGACCCTCAGGCTGGTGCCATCACCCTTGACGGTGCACCCATCACACAGCTTGACCCCACTTGGCTCCGCTCCGTCATTGCTTGCGTCAGTCAGGTGGGTTGCGGAGATTTGTAAAACTTGTGATAGGATGTTGTTGTTATTCCGTTCTTGCTGACAGGCCATTTTTATCAGCTGATGTGGTATGATGTGCAAAAGTGTGAATGTTTATGCCTATGGGGTAGAGTCAGGGTTCTAGAGGCTTAAAATGGTGAATAAATGAGAGTGTGTCCCATTTATTTGCACAGACTTGGTTGGCTTTGCCATGTTTTTTTTTTTTTTAATTCTACCTGAATCCTACCTCATTCTATCCTTAGGTGGAAAAAGAGGTCTTGAAGATGATGATGGTGATGTAATTTTTATCTTACTCTTTTGGCCAGGCAGTTTTAGTAGCGTCTTAGTTTATTGAAATGGCCATGCACCTCCACCTTACATGGCTGTACTCCATCATCACTCAAATCACTCATGACACAGTGCAGTGGTGTTTTTATTTTCTCATTGCTGTTATGATTTTAGTAAGGTTATTTATTGCATTGGTCCTACTGCAAAATTACCTTGTTCTTCGTACTGCTGGGTATTAGGTTCTTGCTGGAATTATTATTCTACTTTGTATGGTACCACACACAGCCATTGTTTCAAGCAGGAACCCATCCTCTTCTCAACCACAATCCGAGAAAACCTCCTGTATGGTTCGGCCAGCCCCAATGACGTGACGGAAAACGACCTCCTAGATGCAGCATCCGAAGCCAACGCACTCCCCTTCATCCGCTCCTTTCCTGCTGGTTTAGAGACCCTGGTTGGGGAGCGTGGGGTGATGTTGTCGGGTGGGCAGAAACAGAGGCTGGCGATTGCAAGGGCTATTTTGGCTAACCCCAGGATTTTGGTGCTGGATGAGGCCACCAGGTGAGAGAGAGAGAGAGAGACAGACAGACAGCACACACTTTAGTCCTCAGATGGGTGATCTGGTCTTTATATTAGTAGAAACTCTTACTATATAAAACCCTGTAGAATAGTAAAGTAGAGGAACTAGAAAGCACATTTTGGTTCATTTTGTGTAATGTGATCTTAACATTAGAGAGAGAGAGAGGGGGATGGGTTGAATGAATATAACATGATTAATTCACCAATCATTTCACTTTTAAACACTCTTTTTACTCAGTGTCCCTGCTCAGTCCAAACGCCCTTTCCGACTTCAGTAATGTAAAATTTGTGTTGCAGTGCGCTGGATGCTGAGAGTGAGAGCCAGGTGCAGGAGGCGCTGGAGAGACTGATGAAAGGTCGTACTGTCATCACCATCGCACACCGCCTCTCAACGATAAGGTCAGGAGTTAACATATTCAAGGAAGTAGGTGATACTGCAGTGAAGCAGAAATTTATGTAAGGTTGTCAGCTGGTAAACATTTATCTGTGTATGGTATTTGTATACTTCTCATGGAAATATAAAGCTATTAATATTGCAGCACCTATCCTGATCTCTGCTTCTATCATTTGTCCTGTCACTTATTATATTATTCTTATATTTTGAAATTCATAATAAAGAAGCATCACTTCTCTGACATGTACGGTACTTTAACATGTTCTCATAATGAAGATTATTTATATATTTATTTTTATTTGTTTATCATCATCATCATCATCATCATCTGGACCTTCTTTCCCACCCTACGTTGGGGGGTGAGGAGTAGCAGCGTTCAGATAGCCAAAGTTTGCCCAGTTCAATGGACCATGCATCCATTCACTCATCATTCAAGCCTGTTGAATCATGGCTCCATTATTGTTATTGTTATTATTTACTGTGGTGAAGTTGAGACTTTGAGGACTTGAATGCAGAGTGATCGAGTGGTCTGTTTTCACTGGGCATATTGTTGACTAATTTTTTTTTTTTTTTTTTTTTTTAATCCTCGCATGAAATTTGGAGCCTGCCTGACTCCATCTTTGGGTGGGAAAAAGAGATCAGGATAATGATGATAATGGTGATTAAGATCCGTTTATTTATTTACCTATGTATTCATCGACTGTATTGGATACGTTTATGTAAAGCTACATAATGTGGTGAAAGTTTTTGGCGTATCAGATAGAGCCAGGATTCCAGGGGCTTGAATGATGGGTGAATGGAAGCTTGGCCTATTGGGCAAACTTGGGCTGACTGGACGTTGCTACTGCTCACCCTGCTTGAGGGTGGGAAAGGAGGTTTGGATGATGATGATGTTTATTTATGTATGAATGTATATATGTATGTATTTATTTATGTATTTACATATGTATGTTTGTATATACAGTATTTATTTTTTGTACTGATTTATCTGTTTTTCAACTCACAGGATGGCTGACCAGATTGCAGTGTTGGCAGATGGCCGAGTACGAGAACTGGGACCTTATTCCGACCTCATGGCTCAACCCGACAGCTTCTTCAGGCAGCTAGTGGAACGACAGACCTTCACACCCTGAGGCGGATAAAGATTAGATGAGAAACTGCTAGAATGACGATAGGTAACTGTTGGTAGATGCTGGAAGAATATTACTATGTTGAGCAGTAGATGGTTGCTGGAATGAGGGTAACTTTTGGTAGATGTTGGAAGAAACTACAATGTTGAGCAGTAGATGGCTGTTAGAATGGTGGTAATTGGTAGATGTTGGAAAAATACTACCTTGTTGAGCAGTAGATGGCTGTTAGAATGAGGGCAATTGGTAGATGTTGAGAAAAATGCTATCATGCTGTGCAGTAGATGGTTGTTAGAGTGTTTTTAAATTTTGGTAGACATTGGAAGAAAGCCACTGTGTTTCCAGGAGGTGGTTGTGGTAATAGTTTTTGGTGAATTTTGGTAGTGTTGCAAATGTCAGGGCCTGAGACTGGCATACGTTTACCTAAATGAAGAGAGGCAATGATAATGATGATGATTACATTTGGCAGATGTTGAAAGTACTGCCATGTTGCTTGTTGAAGGGTGATGGTAATTGGTTTGAGTTAATTGTGGTAGTGTTGGAAATGTTACCCTCAGAGAATGCAATATATTTAGTAGTGGTGGTAATACTGTCAGTCCAACCCAAGGCTCATTTGAACATGTACCCAGTGGACTGCAGGCTGCAGTTGCCCTTCTTCACAGTCCACCCTCCTTTTTCTCTTCACAGTCCATCCTTCTTTCTTTCGCAGTCCACCACCCTTCTTTTGACGGATAGGGAGAGGATTGAGAGACATTTTTATTTCTGGGCAGATTCACCACTCAGCTCTATCTGTGCCACCACACAAAGGCATCCCTCTCCAGCACTGAAATGTGTTCTGAGCAGTTTTGCTTGGATGATGATGGTGAGTTCGGCAAATTGTGGATGATGTTCTTTTATGCCACAAGACTGCCTTTTTATACGGTAAATATATATACATACTGTATATATATATATTTTTTTCCGAGATTGCATGGACACACTGCCTTTGAAAGACTGGAGATCATAGGCAGTAGGAAATATTGTACAGACATAGGGAGACAGTTTGAAAGTTGACCTGTTGCATACATGAAGGACTGGGAGTAACGGTTAACTCTTGCATTGGTGGTGGGAGATGTTTATAAGTTGTAGTAGTGTTGGAACTGTTAATTCCTGAGACTGCCATATGTCTACCTATTGATTGTGCTTAAAGCAGATATGACAGCATCTCCAATTTGCAGTACATGGTTTGCAACACATCCTTGACTGCCTGAAAGTAATTGTATATACTCGTAGTAGTATGTATTTTATCTCGGTAGCATAAATATTTACCCATATGAACAAATTTGATCATAAATGCAATCACTATATGCCTAGTGGAAATATTGTAGAGTGAATTTATGCAATATCAGGGAGAAAATTACCAAACTATTTTTTGTGGAAGCTTATAGATGAAACACTACATAGCTAAATATACAAACTTTAACCCCTTCAGTACAGTGATTTCTTTTATATATATCTTATTCCTGCTACTGCCTGTCTTTTTACACGACTTAGGAGAATGCCCTGATAATGGAGGGAGCAGCATCTCTCCTCTAAAAAGATAATTAAATAACTAAATAAAAATAAGAGTATCATCCAGAGTCGGCAAGAATAAAATATGAGAGACCACGTATTGAAGGCTTTAAGAATACATGTGCCTGTTTACCCATACGAAAACTTCCAAAGCAGCCAAAATCATAATACTCTATGATTCTTGTAGTATGATTAGAGATGCTGTATTTATAGGACTGGAGTGGAGGTTGTAGTATCAGGAAGAGATGGATTTGCTGTGGTTGTTTTTCCATAACTAAGCAGAAATTTGTGTCCTTTTGGAGACTGTTTTTCGTAGGTGATCTCAATGGCAGAATATGGTAATACTGTGGTTATCTGTCCTTTCCATGGCACTTCTTTATGACTTGCACCATGTTTTGTGTTACTGCTTTCTTACGTGACATTCAGGATGGAGATATGGGAGTTTTAGACCAAGTTAAAATATAAAGAGTATGGTTATTCCATGGCCGACCTCTGAAGAAGATGCAAATATTATCCACAAGTTGTAGGCAGAGCATTGTGGGAAAGGTTGACTTGAATGAGATTTTGGACATGTTTTGTACTGGCTGGTTTTAAAAGGCTGTTAGTGACTCCCTAAGGCTTTCTGAATTTTCTCCCATTTTGAAAAGTAATTTAAAATTTGGGGAAGCTGGTGAATGGGAATGTGACTTGTTCATTTGGGCAGTCTTTGGTTAGTATCTCCTGTCAATTTTTTCTGGGTCTCTGGACTTTACCTCATCCCACTGTGGGGTTGGAAAGGAGGTCTGGATGATGATGATGATATTTTAAAAGGTAAGTGTAATAGTAGCAGTAGTTATATGAGTAGTAGCAGTAGTAGTACTGTAGTATGGTGGTAATAGTAGTAATAGCAATAGTAGTAGTAGTAATCTCAGAGACATTTGGGCATGCAGTTGCTGGACTTCAGGGTTAAGTTCCCCTTCTGCAGTCCACCATCTTCCTTTAAGGGGATAGGGAAGTACTGTAGCTGAGGGACATTTGTACAGCCAGGCAAATGTCATGTTTTCATTATTATTCCATACGGATGGGTTTTTCTTCCTCTTTTCTTTCCATTTTTCATTTTTCCTTCATACAACAGAACATTCATGACTGATGTTAGTTGGTGTCATTTCAAGCCATGCAAGAAGTAGAAACTCTGGCTCATTTTTCAGAATGGTACTCCCATAAGCCAAGTTTACCATCTTCATTTGTTTGTCTTTTATCTCTTCATCCATGCCATCAAACAAAAAGATTTGTACCCTACACTTGCTAGCTTGGTCAGTGATCGCTAAGGTTAAATGTACTGTATATGGATTTTTGTTTTGTCATTTCATTTTTTTTTTTTTTTTCAGCTTTCATGAATCTCTTTATTGTTTTATCCTTACATAATTTTTTTCACACCACAGTAACCAGTGAAGAGTTGTGAGCAATAATAACGCCATTCTTTTTGTCACTGTACCGGTTCCATCAACTTGGATCAAATCAACTGCTTCCTGTCAAGGAATTATGACAACTGTCAGTGGTGCTGCTTGAGATTTCTCTTAAATAAATACATAGTGAGTGTCACCCTGCGCATTGCAGACTCAGAGGTACATTAGTCTTGTAACTCATCTCATTGGCATCTGAAAGGGACACAATTTGGCTGCCACCAAATTTGAGGGCTTGATACAACTGTCATTTGTAATATTACTGTACTTAGATAAAAATCTCCTCCACTTATCCCATTTGTCCACAGTTGTACTGGAGTTCATCCTTGCCAAGGGACTTATACCTGTGATGTTGACTGGGAGTTGCATTTTAATATCAAAAGATTGGTGATGTTTTGGAGCACACCCTTGACTTGTAATGAATGCTGTCTGTTGCTGGTATTATATTATAGGGAAAGATTAGTATTATGAATTGTTATAAAGAGTGTATTAATATTCAGGTTTTGTCATCTTCACTTTGCCACTCATAGATTGATCAGCCATTTTACAAGACCTTTGCCAGCATATTGGTTGGTGGTGAACTTGACAGTGTCAGAAGAAATTGTGGCCTGGCACAAGTCTGTGACTTGGACCAAAGTTGTAAACACATGAGTATAGTCATGCCCATCACAGTATTGTGGTCAGTCTAAATAGAGATTTCTTCTGTTATATTGGCAGTATGGCCTTCTGGGACAGCAGTGCTCTTGTCATTGAGGAGGTATAATTTCTCAACAAATTTGTGGTGCATGTAATTCTTGGCAAGGCCAGTTGCCATCTCAGCTTTGACCAGTTGCATCCCAGCAGCAGCATCACAAAGATCCTCTTCAGAATGGTTTTTGAGTGAAGATGCTGCAACTTCGACACGGGTTGTCAGTGATGCACTGCAGCTGGCACTGGTACCCAAATAAATTTTATCCCGAGCCCAGCATTGAGGTGAGTAATTTCAGCACACAAATCAACCATGTGAAGCTTGAATTAATGGAAGTATTTTCCATCATGTGGGTTGATATACAGATGTAGCTAGTGGTGTGTCAGTTGGAGCAAGGTTCTCGGAGCAGGAGGTCTCAAGTGGTTTGGCCTTCCTTCCATATAATGTAGGGTGTAGGCCAGATCACCATCCTCTTGGTCTCATGTTGGAGTTGGGGTGGTAGCATACAGTACAGTAGTAGATGATCCATTACGACTAGTGGAAATGTTGGGTGGAAGTTAGTCACATGTTAGAGCTTGAATTCTTTATTTTCTCGAATATTTCCGGCCCCACAGAACCCATATTAGACTCTGAAGATGGGTTCTGTGTAGCCGAAAACATTAGAGGCCATAAAGAACTGAAACTTTAACCTGTGTCTTGCTTCCAGCCAACATTGCCACAGTACAGTAGGTTTCAAATTCGTGAAAAATAAACAAGGGGATTGGCTGGCATGTCGCTGGAATGGTATTGGTGGTAAGGAGTTTACAGGAGAGTCTTTGTGTGTCTATCATAGCAGGAACAATCACGTACAATAATAAAATGCATTTCAAAGTTGAGATCATTTGTCGTAAGAGTAAAATATGTTGTATATTTTAGATTATCTGTATATTTTGCGACAATGTTATAACAATTGTCCATATCTGTTGTTATCATTTTCCTTGTACATTTTATTGTTCTTACACTTTAAATTACCACCCATTTACACTAACATTTACCATGCAGTGAAGGAGGGAAGGAAGGAAGAGAAGGAAGAAGTTAGGAAAGAACCAGAAGGAATTCAGGAAGAGAGGAGAGGCAGGGAGGGACTGGGGGAAGAAAGGAGGTAGAGACAAGGAAGAGGAAAGGAGACAGGAAGTAAGGTAAGCTTAGAGGAAGTACAGGTAGAAGGGAAGGGTAACAATCCCTTCCCCATGATGCTCCACCTCACTATATCTCTGCATTGTTCTAGATCTACCTCTTCCTGGAACTACATTATTCCTCACAATGCTACCCAGGGTCATGGAACTGGTCATGTCCTAAATATTTGAACAGTGTATCTTAGCCCAGGTTCCTACACTCCTGACCGGGCAGTAAAGGATGGTAGATTAAGAGATAGGTTAATTTGTTTACGTATAATAAACTTGAATAACGCAAAAGAAGAAAAAGGAAGGAATAAGAAGGGAAAGAAAAGGAAGGAAAGGTTTGAATGGGTGTAGGAATAGGAGAGAAGGGGGAAAAGGTAAGGAATAGAGGGAAAAAATGGCAAAGAAAGATGAATTATGGAGGAAGGTAGATGAGGAAAAGAGGAGAGAAGGAAGGGTGAATATGTGGGAAGGTACAAAAGGAGGAAAAGGGAGAAGAAGGTAGAAAAAAATTAGGCAAAGTAAGAAGTAAGAACGCAGATAAGGATGAAGTCAGCAGAGAGGAGGGGTTGGAAAAGATGGAACGGGGGAAGAAATGACAGAGGAAAGAAGAAGAATAAAAGGCTCTCAGAAAAAAAAGATAAGGACAAAGGAAACGATAACTGGGGAGCGTTGAGGGAGAAAGTAAGGGGAAAAAATGAAGGATGGAGGAAAGGAGGGACACGGGGGAGGGAGGGGGAGGAAAGGCGTCTGAGCTTCTTATCTTGTTGGTTCAGATCCCCAGCTGCAGGTGGCGGGAATAAGCCATCTTGTCCTCAGCCTCTCCGCCCTTATTTACTCTTATTTATTCCGGTTTCGGGGCCATTATCTCGTACTGATTCGAATTTATGAAGTACATTTTGGTTTTGATTTGGTATGTTAGGTCCTGTTTTATTGGCCTTTTGTTAATATTATTTAAAGAGGTTACATTGAACTTTCTGGTTTGTCATGTTTTCGTTGTCAGTACTTTTCCTCTCGTTTTTGACTCATTTCAAATTGATTCAAGTTTTGTATATGTGTGTTGTTTATTTGTATGACGTGGTCGATCAATGCAAGATTTCTGAGCATTTTTACCTCTGTCAAGTAGGTTATATTTTACCCCGCGTTTGTTTGTCATAGTAGGATTACTCAAAAAGTCATGAACGGATTTTTATGAAATTTTGTGGAAGGGTGGGCCATGGTCCGATGAAGAAATAAAATTTTGGTGGCGGCTCTGGAACTCTTCAGTTCTCAGTGAATTCCATTGAAATTTTGTGAAAAGGTGGGCCATGGACCAAGAAAGAATTGATTAAATGGGGGCGGATCCGGATCGTTTTTAATGGCATTGGCGGAGGTATGTGCCTCCTGAGTACTTTCTAGTTAGTTCTGTATTTGTAATTTGTGGTGGTCATTCGAGTTAGGCTACGTTTACACAGTAATTAAGGTTTCGGCATATTACCATTTATTTATTCGAATGTTATATGTTTAGAGCAATTAATATTAGCTTTTGTTAGGTTTGTGTTAGTTTTATTTGCGATTTTCAATTATTATATGTTTTACGTCATTCGAGGACCACCAGGGCGCCGTCACCAGACGTAACGGAAGCGTTATCTTAGAAGGCTGTGAAATCTTTGTGTTATTATCAAAATTACGAGTCCAAACCACACCAGCGAAACTATTATAGACGTATTTCAGACAGAGACTACAAGGAATGTCCCTGCAGAAGTTGTGGTTGCGCCAAAACAGGTATGGAGTAGTAATTGTCACATTGTTTTGAATTTATCGGTTTACTTGACATGTAGCTTTTTCATTGCCCTCATTTTCCCCGTTTATAGGTAGGCTTCAGGCTTCCAACAGGATCTTTTAATTCTAGAAACGTTGGTTAATGATTTATTAATGATAGATTGTATTGGATGTGTATATAAAGCGCCATCCAGTCGAATATAAACATAATAAGAGTGTGTTTCATGTTTAGAACGGCAGTCTATTTTTACAGTGCAATGAACCCAATACATTTGCTATTTTTATTTATATTTATTTTTTGTGCAAGGAAGAAGGCATAGGGAAGAAGGAACTAAATGCCAAGAGCCCGCGTGATTGTGGAAATA
>JAGKTI010011047.1:0-10722 GCA_018397915.1 Birgus latro
GGGGGGGTTGTGTGTGTAAATACATGCACAGTACTCTCATCTTTTTATCACAGCGTCCACACCTTCAAAATTCCTTTCATATACTATATACTCTTCCTCTTCTAACACAGCATTCTTACCTTCAAAATTCCTTTCATATGATCCCTCACCTTTCTAACACAGCATCCACTCCTTCAAAATTCCTTTCATATGCACTCTCATCTCACTTTCAATTGGCAGAGCTCAGACTAGACTCCATCTCCGTGTGAGTTATGGGTTAGGTATGCAAAGGGTTGGTGTTATGGTGGAGAGGGAGGAGGGTCTTGCAGTAACTTTCAGAGCAACGACTGCCCAAGGGGAACCAATCACCCGGAAACATTGAGAATGACTCGCTCCTAGGCTCGTATTTACAAAGAATCCCAACGAATTTCTACGAGAAGCAAGCCTCTGGAACTCTTACTTATTATCCTGAATGGTTTAGTTTTTCATATTTTCCACTCTAATGTTCGCTCTTATTTGACTGTGAAGTGTGAGGTGGCTGTTTAAGTGAAAGTAAGTATATGAACGGATGACCTTGTAAACAGCTTAAACATAGAAGAATTTATATATACTTTGCCTAAACTGTATAACATGTGAGAGTTTTTTTAAGTGTAGGGGTCGTACTTTCGTTGGAGGTACAGGCTTCGTAACACAGTTTTCTTGACGATTTATTATGCAATATTTTTGTTTGGTTCAGCAATGTATTCGATAGTAAATAAGTGTAATGTTCGAAATAAATCGCTGAGGAGGAGGTGCTTGGAAGCCTCGTTTGCCGCTTAGTATACAGCCCAAGGTTATGTTCCAGGTTCGTCGTTTGTGATGGTGAAGGTAGAAGGGAACACAGGTAGATGGGGATGTAAAACTCGATTGGTGTAGTCCATGAACTGAAAAGCAATATTCCTTGATATGGACATAAGGTGCCGGTAGTTTGATTTCATTTTTATATGTTTAACAATATGGAAAATATACAAATTGAGGGCTTAACATACACCGTGCATAGAGGGGAATCTGATGGGAGAATGAGACGAGGAAGACCGAGAGTGAAGTGGAAAACTGAAGTAAATGGATACATAAGGGAGGGCGTCTTGGAGTGTTGGATAGGAGTGTTGATTAGTCGTGACAGAGGTATGTTTTATGGTGCTTATCGTGACCACACTTGATAAACTCTGTTGGTTTCTGTTTGGCAACATGCAAAAGACATTAAGAGCTTCTGTTTCGAAAGATTTTCCTGTTATGGATGAACTCTGTAGTTAGGTGTCTGGTAGATCATAAGCAAAATTCTCCCCGCCTCTTTTTTTTTTTTCATACACTGCTTTTCAATTCTCTCGCTTACATTCTTTCCTGTCATCATTCTCATTTAACTGTTCACAATTTCCTTGCAAAACGAAGGAATCATAGGCTGAATGCCTGTAAAACGTAGTGAAAAAAAAAAAGGGCGTATTAAAAGATAATTCATTTCGAACTGCTTTGACAGACTGAGTGTTAAAGACTGGTGCCCATGGGCATGAGGAAAGGTGAACTGAAGAAGATTCTTTTAGACTTTACCAATTTTGAATATGAAAGACTCAGATGTGAATGTCTGTAAACACTTTCTGGGAGAACTGAAGAAAGAATGGGGTGAGGGAATAGTTACACGAGTTCTCCGCTTCCGCCTTAAGTGGATAGGGACAGAGAAGCAAAGTTTACAAAATCCATGTCCAGTATAATGGCGACAGTAAAGAGTTTTGTGACACCTGATTGAAAATAGGGAAGCTGAAGGGAGTGGTTCAGAGGAGGAGAGCTGAAATGTGAGAAGCGGAAATTTCAGTTCTGGAGCAACTTAAAGCAGAGCCTGCATTTTGTGCTCTGGTCCCAGCACCAAAACAGTAGGGAGGGTTTCTGCACTCCCATTGCCTGGACTTTGTAATCACTGTTGTGATGGACGCTTGAAAAGTTGGGGGGAAAGGGAAGATTAGAATCATCACCTAATGACACAAGATACCCGTTTTTTTTTTTTTTTTTTACAAAGCAGTGGTTATTTACAAGATTTCTCATCATTATAAAAACAAGAAATGGTCATCTAAGAAAGACTGACGAGAAATCAAAGTCTCGTTAGCCTGTGAAACGGAAACTCCACCTCTCACTGTGACTAGTTCTTCATCCAGTTTGGGAGGATTGCCCTGTTGAACTGTTAGTTAGGTTCCCTTCCGTGTTACTCACCCATCATTATCCTGTACTGTATGTTAAACTATCTTTCACCGGACTAGTGATAGGTAAGGCAAATGTTCCCCAAGCATTTCATTCACTTTGGCGGAAAGTGTACATACATACTGAAGTTGTGCTTATTGTATGTTCACCATAAACACAACATTATGTAGGTATAAAATCATGCATTGGAACAACTCGCTGCTGTGTTATCAAGGTCCGTTTCTGTCCGTATTTAATCTTTTCGGTCCCGTGATATGTTTTTATAATTCATTTTTGCTACTGCCAGACAGTTTCATTCAGTTTAGGAGAGCTCCCTAATAATGCAATGATTAATGAAGGCATTGCTATTTAATGCAGAAAAAAAGAACCAATGGCGTGAAAACCGCAAAGTTGTGTCCTTCAGGAAAAAAAAAAAACACGACAAATTTAAGACTGGTTAATTCTAGACGCCAGGTCACAGTGCATTTAAACTACCGAAGGTTATAGTCAGAGGGAAATACAGACTTAAAGACAGTTTCAGAGTTGGCCTGTTGCATACATAAATGAAAACATTGGTTATATTTTTTTTTTTTTTCGAGAATCTCTCTCTAGCTAAATAAAATTGTCTGAAGAAAGCTAGAATAAATGTAAGACAAGAGTTAACCTAACCCTTCCAAATCGCAAATAAATAATAAATAAATAAATAAAGATCTTTAGCTGAATGAAACTGACGAGGGGTAGGAAAAATGTTAATGTGGACGTCATAGGCTCTCAAAAGGTTTATCACGAAATCTCCACCCACGACACACTGCCCTCCCCAAAACACTTTCTAACTCTCTCTTACACACTTTCCAACTCTCTCACGCACTTCCCAGCCCTCCCTTATGCACTTCCCAACCGTCCCTCACACTTTCCAACCTTCCCTCATCCACTTCCCCACTCTCCCTGACACCTCCTCACCCTCGCGTACACACTTCCTCACCCTCCTTTACACACGTCTCCTTCCTTCCTCGCACACACTTCCCCACCCTCCTCCACACACTTTCCAACTCTCCCTCACACTCTTCCCCACCGTCCATCACATACTTTCCCACCCATCTTCACATACTTCTCCTCCCTCCCTCACATACTCCCCAACCCTCAGTCACATCCCCAACCCTCCCTCAAACAATTCCCCGTCTTCCCTCACATACTTATCCACCCTCCTTCACACACTTTCCCACCCTCTTTCACACACTTCTCCCTCCCTCACATACTCCCTGACCCAGTCCCTTCATCTCGCACCCCCATTTGGCCATGATTAATAGCCTCATGTAAATTTGGCCAATTAAGCAGGCAGATGACCTAGTGCTCGCCGGTGCTAATTACCGCCGTCTGGCCTCTTAATTAAGGCGGCATCAGTAAGGGCGACGAGAGCAGAGGGGGCTTTTGTCTTTCTTGCTCGCCTGTTTAGCGCTGAGAGGCAGGAGGTCGCTTGTCTTCCAAAGATACCTGGGATGCTGTGAACTTACCCGCACCAAACGGAGTGTAATATTGACTTCGGCCCTTATGCTACGTGGTATAGACAGTTTCGCAGTACCTCTTCTTTAGCTATTTATTTAGTACATTTTGCCATATCATTTTTGTATTTTTGCATATCTTTGTTTCTCTTGCTTACTTGTTTAGCGCTGAAATACAAGAGGTCTTTTGTCTTCCAAAGATATCAGGGATTCTATGAACTCACTCACACAAAGCGAGCAGTGCGATGTTTACTTGACTTTCGTGCGAACTCGAAGTGAAATAGAATGCTTTGTAGTAGTTTTTTCTTCGGGATTTACTTAGTATGTTAACCGTTATCATCCTCCTAAATGAACTTGTCTTGCTTGCCTGTTTGTCGCGGAGATGAAGGTTGCTGGTCTTCTAAAGATACCTATGGTGTTGTGAACTCACCAGACAGGCAGTGGAATATTGGCCTGACTGACGCCTTCATTTTGTGTGATATAGGAGGGTTTATATTATTTCTTTTTTAGTGTTTTATTTAATACTTTACACCTAACCTTGTCAGTAATAGCAACGACAGGAGAGGGCGCTTAATCTCTCTTGCTCGCCTGTTTAGCCCCAAGATGCTGGAGGTCTCGTCTCCTACCAAGATCTGAGATGCTGTTAACTGAGCCTCCTTCAATTCATGACCGATTTACATCCTTCATTCTTGCCACCACCAGACGATTACAGAAACCCTTAGCAATGAAAAGGTTAACAAAAAGTCTGTATCCTACACCTCTAAGTCTGATAAGTCTCTCCTACACAGAAGAAAAAATGTTAGAAGATATTCAAGGGTTAACCACACCAACAACCACATTTACTCTAACTCGGCCTAAAACTACCATCTTTCCACTCTGAATGCTGAGCTGTAACAAGAGATTAACATTCGAATCTTATGACAGTAACGAGGAAGTACTATGGAAAGGATGTAGAGCCGTAGCATTGTCTTGTTCTGGCACTGAGGTACGTGAAAGAAGCTGCAACAGGGCGAGAAACTGGGTCAAGTTAGAGTAAAAACGGTACAGGCAGTGCGAGAGGGACCTGGAGTGAGATTGTGGAACATGCTTACGATCGATTCCCTGTCGTAACTTCTATCTGGTTTTGCAGGAAGAACTAGGTAAGGGAAGTGTGTGTATTCTCTATAATTTTCTTCTCTACAAAGCCAAATAACTTGATTTTTTTTTCTCGTTATAGATAGTTGTTTTTGCACGAGACAAGAGGCATGGGGATATTCTGTACTCTCCGTTTCCTTCCTGCAAAAATAAATAAATAGGTATGGAACTGATTGTTTGACTTGAACCTGTATGCTAGTGGGTACAGAAGGCTTGAACCTCTATGCTAGGTGGCACAGAAGGCTTGAACCTGTATGCTAGGTGGCACAGAAGGCTTGAACCTGTATGCTAGGGGGCACAGAAGGCTTTGTATTACCACTTTCTTAGCGGGATAATAAATATATTAAACCTTAACATTCTCTTGCATATTATTTATATCGCTTGTTATCGGCATACTTTTCACCAATAACGCATAGGAGCCTTAACATTCTCTTGCATATTATTTATATCGCTTGTTATCGGCATACTTTTCACCAATAACGCATAGGAGGATACTGAAGTGCTATGTCCCGAATAAATCATGAAGATGTGTTGCGAAATCACCAAAGCTGTTCACAGTATGATATTTGGGATGTCTACACCTTTCGTGCAGGTTCTAAGACGAACACATGTTCCCCTGCACTTCCATGCCGATTGTGGCAATGGAAGATGTTACAGGAGATATTTTTAAGCAACTGAAATATGAAACACACAAAAAGAATAAGAAAAGGAAGGATACTCTCTGACACTCAGGGAGAATGAAAAATATGAATGGCCGGACACAGTGCTGGCAGGGGATTGGTGACGAATTTTTGCTCGTGACAGTGCGTGAAAACTATAATGATTTGTTTCATGGCATAGGGCAATAATATGCTGACTTATCCCACCCTTTCTTACAGTGGTTGTATAGTTCTCCTGAGCAAGTACAGTTGTAGACATAATTATCTATCCACTGTAATACGATTGATAAAGAGACAGTGATTAGTGACCTTCAAAACTCATTACTGCCATCTCTAGAACGCGGTCAATTTTTCTTACGAGTAGTATCGTTTAAGAGTATCGTAACTATTCTTCTGAGAGTGGAACGATACTACTCTCGGCAACTGTACATGAAAACTGATGGCTGAGTTTATCATTAAGTAACGGAACTGGTTTTGTTGATATTTTCTTGATGTTACAGTATGACAACGATAAGCAATATGAGACTAGTTTGGTGTTTGTCAGTCTACACCAGGCATTATTCAGCTTAGCAGAGGCACCGTGTGTTGAAGGAGGTGCAAACAGTCCTTATTAGCTGAAACCTGTGTGTGAATGTCGCAAATATACTTGTCACTGTTTGCAGTCAGGTATGGATTATATGATTACCAGCTTTTAGTTTTGATGGAATAAATGACAAAAGTAATATATTTTCTGCTCAACACGGAAATTCACGGACATACTTGTGTTTGCTTCTTGTACGCACGCTCAGTGTACGCCACTCCTCATTGTCCTCATCTTATTTCCGGTCATCACGCTTGTACTTGACTTCTCAGACTGTTCATAGTGCACTTGTTTGTCTTTGGTCACAACAACTCCCATATTCTATTCTAGTTGCTGGTAGACTAGTTTATTCAGCTACGAGTGAGTCATAGGACATACAGTAGTTGGTTTGTTTTCGTGTAACAAACACCCGTAGCCCATATCCAGTTTAGTTGATGGTACAGTGTAGTCAGAATGAAGTATAAATTTGACTAGTAACCGAGGACACTGCTTCCTTCCTTGTCACTAAGACTTATCAGACTTTATGTAACCATGACTTAGTATGTGAGTTGTGGGAGTGGCTCATTTCCGTCAGATGAAAACAAACCGGCTATAGTTCCATCAACCTATTCATGGTCTCGTCCTTTTGAGTGTTTGATACAAGCTAACACCAGAGGATAAGGAGTATATCCACCTGAGGACGAATAATATAGTCTTAAGAGGCCATGTTTACTTTGTCATGATCAAGACAACTCTAGTATTCTCCCAGCGAACGTCAGACAATTAAATTCAGGTGAAAATGTCAGAGGAACGTGAGAGTGTTAATCATTCTCTGATAACCCCAAATTGATAGTCCAAGAATGAGGCTCCTATGGTACAAATTTAACGATGGACACTCATGTGGTTTTATAGAGCTATTATATGACTTTAGTACACTGTTTTACTCACTAATAAACAGTTTGCTACTCTTGAGTCTTTATTCAGGGTACTTTTGTTGTTGTTTTGTTCCAGCTATTGTTAGGTTACTTCATGGAAGTTAGGAAAACACCTCGCACAGAAAGGGTCAGTGAAGCTTAAAACTAACTCCACATGTTCGAGAAATCTATACTAAGTTCAGTAGATTCGCAATGAGGAACTAAAAGCAAAATACTAGCCTTGCCCCGGACCCCAAAGCTCTTGACGCAAAAAATCAATAAATAAATGAATAAATAAATAAAAAAATTGTAATGCCGTAAGAAAAGTGTCCATCTGTTGTCTGTCTGTTGGTTGAGGTGTCTGTTTTTTAGCTGTGTCTACTTGTTTATCTATATTTCTATCTACTTTCCGACGCCACATCGTGTGCGGGGCAGTATTGATTATATGTCCAAATGTCCAGGCATTCTGCTCCTACTCAGTAACGATCCCTTTCTCCACGACACTCCACCCTACCAAATATACTCCAGATCTACCCTAATTCTTCTGCTTTGTTGTTACTTGTCCTCTCTTCCTTCCAGCCACCCTCCGCTTATACAGTACTTCATATAAGGCCACTTTCACAGTCGCTGCTTTTTGTTACGATACTAACCAAAGAAGCTTGCACTCCTCTGTTGCTGCTTTCTGAGTCCTTTTTGGCGATGGTAGTAAGCGCACGAAACGTTAACATTGGTAGTGTTATTAGCAAGGCTGCCAGGGAATCATAGTGTACTCCATACCTCTCCACTGACGCTCATCTTGTTGGGGATTCTTTTAGTTGAAATCCCTGTACTTTGTACGTCTACTTTGTTGAATTCCGAGTATTGTGTACCTTAAGAGAGATATTTCGACCCTTGGAGGTTATTAACAACAAACAGGATTATATTAACGTATCAAATACAGCAATAAACTGGTATGCAGACGGCCGCGTGACGAGAGAAGGCTTAAATAATCATATACTTCTGATATATTTTCAGCTCAAATAATATTGCAGTGTCCATGAATGATGAGATTACTTAGTAAAAACGTTGGATAGTGAGAGAACCTAGAAGACATATGACCTATTTTGTGTAATATAAAGACGTATGCTGACATATGCGTTGCCTGTGACGGGATAATATGACATGAGTGGCCAGGGCTTATCTCGCTTCCAAAAAATGAATAAATAGTAGTTATGTATATTATGTAGGGATTAGAATAAAAAGTAGATGATATACAAGAGCTTTTCAAGAGTTACATGTATAACAAATCGCCAAGAATGAGGTGCTTGGGAGCCTTCTATGCCCATGAGAATAGGGAGAATGGTGTGATGCAGGGAGTGTCCAGGATGCGCTTGTTATCTTTCTTTTACAACAGCCATAGTCGGCGTGTCAGCCTGCATGCTTATGAGGCAGCAATTGTTCCCGGGACCTCCGTAGCTACAGGTCAGAGTCACCCATTGCTTTGCGTCGTTACCCAGCTTCATGAGGTTACTGTTAATCACAACGTTATTTTGTCTCTTATTCTTCCAGCTAAGAGTCACCCATTACTTTGCCCCGTTACCCGGTTTCATGGGGTTGGTATTATTCAAGACGTTACTAGGTGCGTTATTCGTCTCATTTTAGTCTTATGAGATACGGAATAGGAACTGCTAATAACGCACTCAGGCTCCTGCACTCAACACGGGGTCACCATTACTCAGCCTCGTTACCCGGTTTGATGAGTTAATCACGACGTTACTAGGTCTTATATTATTCTTGTTGTAGTCCGTAGTTTATGATGTAAATGTGTTCTCTTAACGCTCTCAT
The DNA here is from genome assembly GCA_018397915.1 of Birgus latro. Classification (NCBI taxonomy): domain Eukaryota; kingdom Metazoa; phylum Arthropoda; class Malacostraca; order Decapoda; family Coenobitidae; genus Birgus; species Birgus latro. The sequence goes on from JAGKTI010011047.1 coordinate 8,774, forward strand.
GTTCCTGCACTCTATAAGAAGCTACCTATCCGCCTCGTTACTCAGTTTAATGGGTTATTTTTCAGTACAGTATTATGCCTCTTTCACAATAACTTGACCCAGATTTTCATCCATTTTGCAGCTTATTCCACGTAGCTCATCGGTAGTAAAAGACACTGCTACGGCTCTGCAGCCTTTCTAGAGCACTTCTTCGTGATCAGCAACAACTCAATATTCATGATGGAGAGATGGCAGTTTTAGTCCAAGTTACAGTAAAATCAGTATAGGTGTCTTAATCCTAATGTTTTAGTCAGTGATATAAAAACTAAAAATACTCAGTTTCATGGGGCTGCTTTTAACACTCTCAGGCTCCTCTGCTTAACACGGAGTCGCCCATTACACCACCCCATGACTTAAGGCGTTGGAGCTATTTGGTGTTATGGAGTTGCTCTTAATTTGGATATACTATAGTTCGTTCATCTTAACTTGGCGGAGATTTTTTGTCCTTTTGGAACTTATATACCGTACCTCAGTGGCAGAATTAGGTATTGCTACGGCTGCACACCCTTTTCGTAATACTTCTTCGTATGACAGAACAAGACAACAATATTACAGTATATCCTTTCGAGAACACTTTACATCCCTCTCCATACGTCTTTTACGTGGCCAGCACCATGCTCTAGTGTTAATCTCTAACTACAGTCCGACAGTCAAGAAGAACAGGTCGTTGTTTCGTGATGAAATTAAAACGTATTGCACATAGTGTACATGTCTTTTTCCTGTAGTCTTACTCAGCAGTATATAATTTAAAACAAAATGATGTGATGGTGTTACAATTTTTCAGGAAAATGAATGGTGTTTAATTTTGTCGCCCTCAGTATGTTGTTGTGTCTGTTAACCCCAGTCTGTCTAGTCGAGCAGACCTACCAACCACAGGCAGGGATGTCCCATGCAGTAAACTGATGTTCCCTTGCGGCTGACAGTGCCTAACCACAACTAGACGCGGGTTACAGCAGGGAGGGTTGGTTTCTGGATGGACGCCGCGTTTGCGTCTCCACCCGGGAGCCAAACCACCTTATATTTCCCTACATCTCGCAGTGGGAATCAGGTCCCATTTCACTCTATAATTTAGTTATATGGTTACTGCCCAACGTTGTAAATGATTTCTTGGGTTATAGGAAACCATAAGGCTTGTCTTTCAGTGTAGTGCCACCAAAAGTGGAAAGAGGAGTAATAAAAAGTGACAGGAAGGAAAGGGAGACGTAGTAAGAAAGGAGGGCAGATACAGGGATAAGATGAGAAAGTGGAAAGAAAAGGTAGACAGCACTACATCAAGTAAGTAGATGATGGTTGCAACCACCTCCCACCTCCTCAGTATGTAAAATCAAAGTTTTGTTTGCCCTACTTCAAGTGCCAAACGTCATTAGGAGTGAAAGTGACCAACAACTGATACTGAGCCACTCATTTAAACACATTCCTACTCTTTCATATATAGTTTTCTACCATCACTGAAATTCTTTACAGCATTCATCAGTTTTCCATTCACATCAGAAATCTGTAAAACCTTCCAAAATTCTGCGATACTGACCTTGTTATAGGCTTTTTCCAAATGCGTAAATGCCATAAATACATTACAGTCCTTCTGAAATGTAAGGAACACTGTTGAAAAATGACTTATAATCTTACTTATATGTGGCCCTGAAAGGTTCATTGAGTTAAGGTTCAATTCTCAAGCAGCGGGCGTAGCTTAGTTTTGCCAGATTAACTTTGGCTCAGGTTCTCTAGGTTAACATTGGCTTAGGTTCTCTAGCTTAGTATTGGCTCAGGTTCTCCAGGTTAACATTGGCTCAGGTTCTCTAGGTTAACATTGGCTCAGGTTCTCTAGCTTAGCATTGGCTCAGGTTCTCTAGGTTAACATTGGCTCATGTTCTCTAGGTTAACATTGGCTCAGGTTCTGTAGGTTAACATTG
>JAGKTI010011048.1:0-15458 GCA_018397915.1 Birgus latro
ACACACACACACACACAATAGAGTTATCCTGCCTATAGTATAATTTCCACTCCTCGTCTCCCATCAGCACTGCCATTGCATCACTGGCATCTGAAGCGCAGACAGGCCTACCTCCCACTCAGCAGCTCCATTCTTTATAACCATATATTACCAAGTGTTCTCTCTTTCACCTCTCAGTAGTCCATCCATACACAGCACATGCGGAACAGCCATGATGACGTGACACAGAACTTCATCATTCCATCTCTCACTTCAAATTTCCAGCTGAAAACACCATTCGCCTTCACGGATGTCACTGCATTACCGACAGACCTGGGAGGCCTTCAGTAACCTACCTTCCACTTCATATTGCCGATTTACTGTATCTTATTCCTTCTCCAAACCTCTGTCTTATGCTACACCTGACCTATCCAATTCTTATGCTTAATATCAAAAAAGGGAAAGTAAGAAGGACGTTTACAACACATACTTAACAGATGTGAGATGATGGAAGATAATTATGTACGACAGATAACAGAAGGAAGATGACGGGATTTTTTAAAGACAGCTGAACAGTATTTGAGGCGAAGGGAGCCGAGAAGGAGAAATAGGGAACAAAATGAGTAAGGAATGAGAGAAAGAAAAATGTGTAAAGACTGGGTTAAAAGTAGGGTAAAAAGTAGTAATAACCAAGTGTTAGAGAGAGATATCTGTGTATAAGGTTGATGTAACACATGATGCTGTTCTGTAAGGATGTAAAAAGAGTAAAAGGTGGAAGAAAGGAGTAGATGTAAATGTATAAAACAAAATTTTCAGATGACGGATATGAATATGGTTGCTGAAAATTGAATTTGTTTTGCACTAGTAACTGTATGCAGGTGTGCTCTACGGACTTGAGATTCTTAATTTACCGTGTAGCTTATATTTCCAAAACCGAAATGTGAATGAGTAAGCTTAAAATCCAGGGGACAAAATTTCCTTCTGTGCATCACGGGAACGTCTCCCTTAGTGCTGCTGTCCAGAGTTAGGAAGGTGAAAACCAGCGTGGCCACAACAAGGCCTAATGCAGCCCTTGCTCTGGAGGACCATCGACAGCCACAACGCCAGAAATCGTTGGCAGGGTCCAATAGTCCGCGCTAAGTAATGTAGTGTCCAGTTGGCCAAAAGGACATAGTGTCATATGCATCACTTATGAAAGAGTGACACACATTAGCAGTGATCTGTCGGTATTTGTTGGCGTTTCTGCACCCTGGTTCACAGTATGCATGAGCCTGGCCTACTGTTTCTTTTGTGAGATTGGTTCATTATGAGACATGTGAACTCGGAGACGGCACCTGGGTCAATAATTTCAAGCCTCAGTGTAAGCGCTTCATTGCGATGATGTGTTTTATGGCTTACATTTGCTTTCCTCAGATTGTTGTGAAACTTACGGAATAACCTCTTGTACTGAAGGGGTTAGAAAGTTACCTTTAACTGTTCTTGCTGACAATTAAGCGATTTGTTCACGTTGTCTTGTATTGATGGGCTAAAAAATAATCGAAGCAAAGGAAGCAAACACACTTCAGATCAGGTGCATCCCATCACCTGCAGAAGTGAGGTGACGGCTATTGTCCTCCACGATATTGCACGGCTGCTGATGGTACACTGACAAAAGCAGCGCCCTGTTGAGGCAATTACGTAACTTCGTCAAGGAGGCACTGTGAAGAGTGCGTTGTTCCACTGTTACATCGCGGTACCTCACAAGCCAGTAGACAGCTGATGCGATGACTTCACGTTATCATGGCAACGATTTTGGTGGTTCTACACAAACACCCGACATTGCGGCTTTTACAATATTGTCTCGTGTTTCATTATTGTGGGAGGAAGGAAATCGCCATGCGAGTGCAAGAATCACCTAAGATGTCTTCATATTTCAACTTTCTTTTACTCTAGAGTTGTAATATTAGGCAGAGTCTACATAACTAGCGTGACTGGAATGTGTCTGGTTTGGCTGAAAACTTTTTCGTAATATATATCTTTTCGTTATTTTATGATAATATTTATCATTGCTGGCAGAAATATAGTTTCATTATACAGCCATAATTTTTCTAATTTGCAATGCTGAAGTCAGTGAATATACTGTATTATCAGGTGATAAGTACTGTACTTTGGCTCTGTGACACATAGACAGCTCAGAAAACTTCAGTACAATGTAAATTTGAAAGAAAACCCCTAGTTAAGCAGTAACGCTTATCAATCTAGCAGTTACTGTAGTACCAATGATTAACTGCTTAATCTGATTTGATTTTTTCCCCACAATACAGAATATTCATTGGGTCACGGTGCTGTATATACACTGTGTGCCCTGTAGCCAATTTAAGGTTCATTTACTATTACATCAGGATCTATAGGTTCCCCGGACTTTGTTCACTGGCGAAGCTACAGTAATTAAGGTTAGGTCAGAATTCGATATAGTTAGGTCTAGTGTCAGTCTGTGTTAGTTAGGTCTAGTGTCAGTCTCTGTTAGTTATGTTTTGTGTCAGTCTGTGTTAGGTATAGTGTCAGGCTGTGTTAGGTCTAGTGTCAGTGTTTGGTCTAGTGGCAGTTTGTGTTAGTTTGATCTAGTGGCAGTTTGTGTTAGTTTGGTCTAGTGACAGTCTGTGTTAGGTCTGGTGGCAGTCTGTGTTAGTTAGGTTTGGTGGCAGTCTGTGTTAGTTTGGTCTAGTGTCAGTGTTTGTTTGGTCTAGTGGCAGTCTGAGTTAGGTCAAAAGTTGATTTGGTTTGGTTAGCTCCAGCAGTAGTCTAGATTAATCTACTAGGCTGATTTGGTCTGATTGGGTTAGGTTTAGTGGTAGGCTAGTGGTATGGTGAATTATTGTTTTAGTCAGTGCTATAATTAGTACTGCATTTACTTTAGAAGATATAACTCTTGCATACGGTTTTACCAAGAGTTTTGCACAGCACCGGGACATGCTGGTATCCACAGTACTGTATTTCAGTATCTTCTTATTCAAGCATAAATCTGTTTTATTTATGTTTTCTGCTCCGTGGATATCCATTTGTCATTTTCTATTTCATTGACACTAAACTATTCGTTATTGTAGAATGAAGGAACAATTTTCAAGACCCTTTTAAGTATTATTTCGAATTAAGAAAAAAACATGCTAAAATGAAATTCCTCAATAAAGAGACTTTATTGAGATATTAAATATTACCATAAAATAGCAAAACGGTATTAAGAAAAACTGCATCTAAAGCTTACACATTGGAGACAGCCGGAGACACCCTACTTTTGTAGACTTTCTTTGATGCTAGCCTTAACTTTACCTAATATTACGCCTCCAGAGTATGAGATGGTTGACGTATGAATACATTACTAGTAGTTTTCGCACTTACATAGATGATCTTCTTTCCGGAAGAAAGAAATAAAAAACAATATTGGAAAAGCCGCAATGTCGGAAGTTTGTGTAGAACCAGCACGGCGGTTGTCATGTTTATGTGACGTCACACTTCGGCCCTATAGTTATCATGGCTACGGAACATTTCATGACTTGCTACTAGGTTAAGGAATATTCACCTTGTTCACTGAACAAGGTTTCATTGGTGTTCCACCTCAAAAAAAACCTGCTGGTAATCATTATGCATATCATATTGACATGATCTGTGTTGTGCAATATTTGTGACATGCAAGAGTTGAGCTTCCATGCCGTATACATTAAACAACGACAAAGCCATCCTTCTTTGTAAGCCATCCTCACCTCACAGCCACTGTCACCCGTTACAAGGGCTGGATTTTTTTTTTTCAATAACGAATTTATCATTTGCACATGATATCGAAATTGTGTACAACAGTCCCATGACACAAACACGGCACGACAGGCACTTTTTCGAGTCCGGGAGCGTTGTTAATTCCTGTTAGGCAACTTTCACATTTATTATCGTTATTTTTTATTTTTTTTAATGGAAAGTATTTGTGATGTATGGCAATTGTTGTATTCCCATACTGAGAACTGTAAGCTTCTTCAAAGTCTTATAAAAAAGGTAATGATCAAATGGTACAGGGTTGAGCTGCCGTTCACTAGATGAGATCGATCTCAGGCTAATGAAGGAAATAATTTTGGGTTTTGGGTTTCGTCAAAAAAGTGTACAGATCTTCCACTAGACGTACTGCATGTCACAGAAATGCCCTTGCCAACACCATCACACAAGTCCTGAATGAAACAGCTCCAGCATGTGTTCAGTACGGACGTTATCTATCTATCTATCTCTCTGTCTATCTATCTATCTTTCCCATCTTTTCCCACTCTGATGTATCGGCTGTTAGCCTGTTCCATCCGGTCCCAACAAATCTCCGAATTTCATCTCTATCTCGTCCTCTGCCTCTTCCTCTCACTCCATGCCTGGGCTGCCATTCAGTTAACGTGGCTGTCCATCTGTTATCTGTTCTACGAAGGATGTGACCTGCCCACATCCATTGGTGTTTTTTTATTGTATTAATTATGTCATCAAAGTCTGTTCCCTTATCCTTGAAGCTTTTTTTTTATCTCTCTATGTGACCTCTAACAATCTTTTCCATTCATCTCAGCATTGCTAAGTTTATGCTCAATGATTATGTAAGGATTTTCTTAGACTCAGCGTTTCTGATTCGTAAGTTAGACAAAAAGGACACAACGATTATATGACGGTCTCATTTAGGCATAGTGGTAATTGCTATCTTGCAAGTAGCTGCATAGTTTGCCAAAAAGTCCTCCATCCCATTCCTATTCTTCGCTTGATTTCATTGTCATGGACTGGGTTATCCTGAAGTACCTGCGCTAGGTATACGTATTCCTAAGTACATTCTTGTTCTTCATATCCTATTTTTACTTGACGGGAACAAACATGTCTTGTAAACATATTCTTCGTCTTCTTGATGTTCATTTTCAAGCCCAGCTTTTAGACTTCCCCTGTTCAGGTCACCTATCATTTCTTGTAGTTCTTCCTTTGATTCACTGAAAAGAACATGTCTGTAAATCTAAGATTGTATAATCACACTCAGTTTATGCCAATAAAATTGTCATCCCAATCTAAATTTCTGAAAACGTCCTTTAGGCACACAGTGAATAAATTGGGTGAAAGCGTGTCTTCTTGTCTAACACCTTTCTTAATTGGAATTTCTTGTTGTCCTTATGGAGATTATTGGTTTAAGTGCTATCTCTGTGAATACCTTCGAGTACTTTAAGTAGCTTCTTCATCTTGTCGTCGAATTGCTCTCGTCACTGTAGCTTTTTTAGCTGGATTAAATGCTTTCTCATAATCGGAAATCCCATGCACAAAGCTTTCTTATATTCTGAAGTTGTCTCAGTCACCAGGATAACTTGAATGTGGTCTTTTGCCGAGTAAGCACTTAGGAAACCTTGTTTGTTCTCGTGGCTAGTTTGCATCTAAGGGTGGACTAATTCGATTTGTTAGGACTTTTGTGTAAAGTTTGTATACAACATGTAGAAGGCTAATTGGACGGTAGTTCTTTAGGTCTTTGATGTCACCCTTTTAGTGAAGCAGAATAATAGATACAGTGTTCCAAGACTGAGGTGCAGCATTTTCATCTAAATTTTTTGTGGCTCTGTTAGTTCGTTTAATGCAAAGTCATCTTCATCTTTAATATGATCAACAATGACACCATCATCACTATGCTGCATTAGTCCTCTTCATTCCTATCAAAGCATTAATTACTCCATCTAATGTAACACAGGGAAGACTGTGTCCACTATTTCTCAATCCTGACTTGACTCTTCTACTACAGTACTGCTGTTGTAAAGTTTTGCATAAAATTCTTCTGCTACTTCATTTGACCACTTCATTTCTGTTGTTTGTTACTTCTCCGTTAGAGTTTTTTAGGGAAAAGATATGGTTTCTTCCTATACGAAGCCTCCACTCGGTTGCTCTCAAGCTTCCTCCATTTCTCATTTTCTTCAGTTCTGTTCATGTTAAACTTTCGAACACTTTCATTTTTCTTCAGGATGATACTTTTTCGTGATATGGCTGCTTAACCCCCTAGACGTCAGGCTATTTATAGCGCGGTCGTCCTCTCAGTACTGACATTTTTGTGAAAATAGCCTGTTCTCAAACCTTAATATATAGTAGTTAGGGAAACAAATGAAAGACCATATTACTCACGAACTCTTCTTCTTGCAAATAAAAGCATCCCCATGTCTGTAGGTGGTGGGATTAACTTTGGCTCTTGAAGCAGGATGTATTTGTGTGTGTGTGAGTGGCCCCAACTTGGCTTTGCTCTCAGGGTGATAACTTCTCCATTACTTGTTAAACTAGATACAGTTGCATCCATGGCACGCCCTATGGCGTGATCAACTAGCCTTTTCCTAGGATGCTTGGCATGAGATTTGGCAGGGATGGATGAAGCAAGGGGTCAATGTGAGGCGGGAACGGAATCGGACGAAAGGTTTAAAAAAAACATCGTTCTACACCTGGCAGAGTCACAGAGACGACTGAGGTATGCTTACCTTGGGTGGCAGGATTCTCTTCCGACCCTTTGGTGATGATATCAAGTGGCAGCCACTTCAAACTGTGGTGCAAAAACACTTATGGTTATATCCAATACCTGGCATCCCCGGCCCACCAGTTGTGAGAGCTTGCTGTTGCTGATTCGTGGTTTTCTATCTCTCTTTCTAGAACTGCTTCGATTACTGTTTCGTAGTTTTCATTCATTTGCTCTGTATTGGCATTTACTTCATCCGTCATCTGTGAGTATTTATTCTGAATTAACAGACTAAATTCTGCTGCCCTCTGCCTCACTGCTACAAGGTTTGGCTGTTTCCTTCAGATTAGCCTTCCTTTCTGCCTTTTGAGATCAAGTTTTATCTGATCATTCTGTGATCGCATACTACATTATTCTGTTCAGTGCTGTTACCTTTTTCACCGTACTGGCTTGTAATTTGTCAGTGAGGATGAAATCGATTTTTTTTTATTTTTTTTATTTTTTTTACCATTTGGCCCTTTGTAGATCTACTTCTTTCTGTGTTTCTTTTTAAAGAATTTATTCGTTACCCTAAGAATCTTCCTTTCATCAAGTTCCACAAGCATGTTGATCACCTCTAGTGTGCCGAGTAACCATTGCAAAATGCCCCATTGCAATCTCACCCACTCTTTTCTTCCAACTTTTTCATCAAGTCTCTCATCACAGATATACTGAATAATGGGTTTTGTGCCTCATCATTGCTTCTAAATCTTCATAAAAATTTCCTTCTTCCTCATCGTCATGCGATGATGATGGTCCTTAGACCTGGTTTAGTTCATTTTGTAACTCATGTTCAGCTTAACTGTTAGGTCTGCTACTCTCTCATTTATAAAAGAAAATTCTTCAATGTTACCACCTATCAGTAAGTATTTGTTATCCTGAAATCCCACACCATGTTCCTTCTTTTCTTGTTTGCCTCTGTAGCACAATGTGTGACCACTAGACAATCCTTTGAATGCTCACCTGGACTTCTGAACTTACAAAGACCTATAATATCCGAATTTACATCTCTCAGTTCAAGAAGAATGCTAAGTTAGCTTCACTAGCAAGAGTTTGGATGTTACAAGTACCAAGATTCAATTTCGAAACGCAGTTAGCTTTTTTCCATTAGAGAATCTTAGTACCCCTTGCTTTGGAGCAGGTCCGACCCCCGCCACAGGCGGTTGCTCTGTTGTTGTTGGATACTAAGGGCCATGGTTTACCAGAACTAGTCACAAAGGAGGTTTGAGCCGGTACCTTGCAAAGCTTGGGGTTTCATTCTCTCGGGACTTATCTTGGAGAGATCATAATGCATCTCCTGGAAAATCTGCCTCCAAGAGATTAAGAGTGCTAAGCCGAGTCTGTGCCTTCTTTACCCCTGCACAGTTGTTGACCTTATATAAGGGTTTTATTCGCCCCTGTTTAGAGTACAACCCGCATGTGTGGGGAGGCTCCCCACACACAGCTCTTCTCAATAGGGTGGAGTCAAAGGCTTTTCGTCTCATCAACTCCTCCTCTTACTGGCTCCCTTCAACCTCTGTCTCTTCACCGCACTGTTGCATCTTTATCTCTTTTCTATCGCTACTTCAATGGTCACTGCTCCTCTGAACTGTCTGCTTGCATCCCTTCGCCTCTTCGAGAGCGCACAGCACCCGTTTGGCAACAAACTCTCATCCCTTTTCTGTCCAACTCTCTAATGCAAGAGTTAACCGTTACTCCCAGTCCTTCATATATGCATCTGGTTAGCTCTGGAACGGCCTCTGTCTGTCTGTATTTCCTACTTCCTATGATCTCCAGTCTTTCAAATGCAGTGTGTCCAGGCATCTCGAAATGAACAGATCTTGAATTGGCTCTCTTTTGTATTTTTTTGTTTTTTTCTTGAACTGTTTTGCGGCCTCAGCCTTTGGTTTCATCTTCCTCGCATTAAAAAAAAAAAACTGGCTGTCTATTTGCTTATCTGTATTTATATACCATCCATTCACTTAATGTAGTACTGCCTTAAGGTGACTGCACTGAGTGAGGAGGCAAATGAGTTCCTGTGAATTAGGAAATCATTTACTACGCTGAGTGGTAACCATATAACCAAATGACGCCTGGTGGTTCCGTGAGTTAAGGCACGAGACTGAGCCTGTACGGAGTTTATATCCGATGACAGTTGGAATTTGTTGCTCATATAATGCCAGTCAGGGGTAAATGAGGCTTGTCACCCACGCCTTAAACGTAGAGACTGAGTTTTCTAGCCCTAGGTTCCTACGCTCCTGTTGAGGCAAGAAAAGGATTTTGCACATCACTGTACCGCTAAGAATAAATATACGGACAAAATCTGTAATCACAGGTTTTACTTCACACAGTAAGTATATACAAGGCAACTGAAGGGCCTGATCCTTGAAGCATGATGCATTTACAATGTCCCCTCGACTGCGGCCAACCGTCCGCTAGGGTAGATTTCTTTCCACCCCAGTGACTTTGACCATCGAACCATGACCGCCATATTTGACACTGACCTTGGTATGGTCAGAAGCTACCCATCTACAAACAAATGAAATTCCTATATCGACAAGTTAGAACCAGAAAAGACAAACTCACAGGCAGACGCAACAAAAACATTACCTACCTGTTAGAAGGGTCCCAATAAACCCCTCCATCGCTGCGGCTAAATTCCTTTTACATACCTTTCCAACTCGTGTTGATATCCACTGACTCATCATCTTTGAACATGTTAATGTAGATTATGTTAAAAATTGCAGGATATTGTTTTTATTTGAAAATGAAAAGTAATGGAAACCAGAACACCTTCTTCCCTGAATGGCTAACCATAAAAACGATATAATAATAATAATAATCAGTAGTTGTCAGCCTACAAAAACTGAGGATTCTAACCAAGGTTTTCAAAAGTTAAAGCCAGAGCAGACAGACAGACTCAACCCCAAGCCTAGCCCATCCGTTGCGTGGGCGATAAAAAGTCAACAGGAATGGAGTACAGGTTCGTTTTGCCTAAACTAAAGCCCAGACTGCCGTTACGGCCATGTCGAAATTAATCTCCCCTGTCCAGAGCGCGTATGCTGCACCACTTGTTCTATTGGTCTCTCGAATTTTCCCTCCTGACGTTGGTTTGAAGGCTGTATGAATTGGGAGGAGGCTTTTGCGAAACTTTTTGTTTTATTGTGAAATATGTGTTGTTGCTAAATCGTAATCAGTAAAAACAGTTTTGGTAACATAAATTATTCTGTTCGACCATTGTCTGCCATTAGCACTAAAACCATGACCTAAGTCCAGTCGCAGGCATTCATTTCACCCATCTCTTTTTTCACCAGCCTCTTCATTTCACACTTTAACCTTACCTTTCTCTCAGTTTGACCGTCTCACCTCAGGCTTCCCCTCTCACACTACACCTTTATTTCTTTAAAGTCAACCTTACCTCCATGCCACCTCTGCCTGTCCGCTATGACCCACCCATCCTCTTTACACAGACATCACACACCCACCACAAACTTTTTTGGTACAGACTCGCCTCTCCCGTCAAAATTGTTGAAATCTTATCTCACTTTCCACTTTATTTCTTCACTTCTTTTTTGCTTCAATTTTCTGTATTTCGCGCCAGTTTTAATCTTCCTTTTCTTACTCCACTGCGTCGATCTTCTGTTGTGTTGCCCCGTTCACACTCTTTTGTACACCCGCACATGTACACTTTGCTTTACATTTTTCTTTTATGTCTTGCTTCGCCCTTTCACCTGGGTTCGTTCCCACTTCATGTTTTTTAATGAATACTCCCCTTGAATAAAATCTCTCTTCTCTTTCATTTTCTTTGTTTTCGCATTTCCTCTAATTCAGTCTCTCATATCATTCTGCACCTCCTCGGAGTTTGTTCATCTTTGCCCAATTTCCCTCACATGCTAAGCCTTTCACCTTACGCATCTTTATTTTATGTTCAAGTCCAACTGTTACAGATATTTCATGAATGAGGGACACCAGTAACCTGGTGTATGGATTTTCTTTATTCACTTGTTTTTCCTTCCTCTGTTCTGCTATATGAAAAAAAAAAGATCTACACCGTCTTTACTTCATATTTTTTACAGCATCTTTGCAATTCCCTCCGATGACGTGACGCTGGAGAGGGACGCCTTCACATGGTGGCACAGATATATCCTGTTAGCTCCGTTGCCCAGTTATACAGACGCCTCTCAGCTTCATACCTGTCTCCCGAAAAGAGGATGGTGGACTGCAAGAGAAGGGCGCCACCCTAGCATTTATTCAATACGGACGGTGGGTGTTAACGCCGAAGTGGTGCCATATAGAGGTGTATGGTATGTAGGAGGACTGTTGGGCCTTGATAACAGGCTGTGAAGCCTATGCCCAGAGTCGGACACATAAAAAAATAAAATAAAAACTTGCTGGCCCTCGGAGTCACGTCCAGAGGAGCGCGGGGCCACAACATGACTGCTCCGATAACTTCATTGTATTCTCACCTCCAGACGATTTTATTCAGTTTAGGAGACATTTCGAACGGTATTGGCAATATTCAACCTCCACCAACCTATACAGTACGAGATCTTTCCCATATTGACTCTCTCTCTCTCTCTCTCTCTCTCTCTCTCTCTCTCTCTCTCTCTCAAGGACACACACACAAGCGAAGAACCGGTTCCATTCTATATTTCTTCCATATGTGGAGATGGTGCTGAGAAGGGTGTTTCTTTTTCATAATATTCAGTCCATGCCGGTTCTCTCATGCTGTTGTCCCTCCCTTTTTTTTTTGTTTTTTCATACCACTTCCCACTGTTTGTTATCCAACCACATCTCACTTACGCTATCTCCTTTTCATCGACAGTACCTTCCCTTCCATCGGCAAGTCTGGTCCCTTCATATTTTTCAAACCCACTCTGTCCTTATCTGTACCCCGATCCTTCAGTCTCCGAGCTCTCGTCTCCTGGCTCCTTAAGAATCAATAATTAGGCTGTGTTGTTGATGTAGCCTGTATGTTGAGTGCTCGGCGAAGGGCAATCAATACTTGGAGTTAGGAAGACGACGCCATTCAAGTATGCAGGAACCCAGGCACCAGGTGGGCATTATACAGGCATATGCACAATGACTGACAGGTACCGAGGAATATACCAGCCAAGCAAGTAATCACACGTGGAAAGCCAGCATTTTTACATTTAGACGGATAGACGAAGTGCAAGCTGTAATGTATATGCGTTAATTTATAGTTGTATTATAAAACTAATTGTAGAAATGCATAACGTAGCTGTTTGGAATTCTCTTGTGACAGGATCAGAATATTTGCAAACGCAGCACAACTTGACCTGCTCAAATCTGTTTAGAGCCGTTGCCCCTCTTTATTGTGACTAGATCAGAATAAAGCAGATAGACAAGTAAACACTAACAAATGTTGGCAGGCAGGCCATTATGCACTCCTGAACGCTGGCAGGCATGTAAATAGTCCCAAGTAGGCACTCCGGAACCTTGGCCTGATTCCAGATCGTGTATCCGGGTCGATCGCATTGTTTGAAAATGGATGTAGCGAGGCAAAGAGACACGAGCAAACTGAGACATAACAGCCTGCGTGCTTAAGTTCATTATCAGGCATCCAGCTGTATATTGCCAGGCACACTCAAACACACACGCAATTATGCACACAGTCATGCGTGTGTAAGTTCATCATCAGGCATTTAGCCATATTGTCAGGCACACACTCAAACAGGCACGAAATTATGCACACAGTAATGCTGGTGTGTAGGTAATTACTGGCTTAAGCAGCTCCCCCCACTTCCCCTAAATGCAGCTAGGTAGGTACTCAGTGACATAATACGGACATTTATGCACGGTACGTAATGGGCATAAGCAGAGCAGGTGGACGGTGAGACTGAACAAAGAACGGCTGATAACGAGAAAGCAAGGTCAATTTTTCTTTTCCATGCCTCCATTTTAATAACTGGTGAGTGGATCAACATTTTGACGTTGGAGGGGGACTACTGTTAGAGAGGGGGGGGGAGGGGGAGAGGAGTTGGTTGTGAGAGAGAGAGGTGTATTTATAGTCGAGATGGCAGGGCGGGATGCAGGTAGGGGGGACGTAAAAAATGCAGGTTGGAAGGGAGGAAAGCGGGGGAGCCGGAGGTACACCAGCAGAACTCACAATATTTAAACCATGGAGTTCCGTGAGATTTTTTTTAATTTCATTGTTGTTGCTACTATACTTTGTTCATTCTAAGCTGATCTGAAATTACCATCTCTCCGTCTTGAATGTAACAATAGGTTAACAACAGAATATGGTGCTAGTCACGATGAGGTGCTATGGGAAGGATGTAGAGACATAGTATCGTCTTTCTCTAACATTGAGCTTCGTGAAATAAGCTGCAGAAAGGCGGAAAATCTGAGCCAAGTAAAGGTGAAAGAACTGTTGACGATTTTATTTAGATTAGGAGAACACCGTCGTAGTAAAAGGGTTAAGGAAGGTTATATAATAGGGTACATAGCTTCTCCAGTTCAGAAATTGTCTCTTCAGCAGAATAACATTACATGGAGTTTGAGGAGTAAAATAAAGGCAAAGTCCTCGGGCGTAAGAGGTTAATAACTGTACATCTTTTACAACTATCGAGACTTCTACATTTGATAAGCATATATTGTACAGAAAATGTAAGACGTAACACGAAAATTTGTATTAATAAATAAACAAAAAACAAAGTGCCGTTAGTGAAATCGGGATCCTCGACCTATCGATTACACCATCAGAGAGAGAGAGAGAGAGAGAGAGAGAGAGAGAGAGAGAGAGAGAGAGAGAGAGAGAGAGAGAGAGAGAGAGAGAGAGATTTGGAAGTCAGACAGGGAGAGGATGAAAGAGAGAGAACTTTTGGGGGGTTGCAGGAAGAAGTGAAGGTAGGCAACAACAGGTAAGAGCATAAAACACGCAAAAAGCAGTAGCCAGTGGGTATATGGAGCAATACTACAGTTCATTCACACTTATTTGTCCCAGATTTTCGTCCTTTTGTAGCTTATTTACGTAGCTGAGCAACAAACAGTGATACGACTCTGCATTAATTTTTGGGCACTTCCTCGTGACTGTCATAATTTTCATGTGTTAATCTCTTGTTACATCTCTGTATTCATGATGGAGACAGTAATTTTAGGCAAAATCAGAGTAAAAAGGATGTAGTGGCTTTGTTTTCATCTGACGTAAATGGACCACTTCCAGAATTTCAACAGTAAGCATTGATAAGATGAAATTCAATGAGCCTGGGGGCAGTTATCTCAGTGGTGTTGGTGATTTCGTAGCACATCTTCTATGACGAGTTATTCTGCACGAAAGAGGAGGAGCTACGAAGGCTCCCATGCCACTCAGAAGACGGCCATTAATTACAGGGAGGGGATGAGTCTTCCTGGTTAGGGCCATTCGTTGACGTTAGGAAGGGCATCTGGTCGCGGAGTGCTACCTGTTTCAGCAAAAATCCTCTAAACAGGGGCAGCACCTTAGCCCTTGAAAGAATGGAGTGCATGGCGTAAAATTGTAAGAGCAACGATTCTCCTTGGTTACCAGTCAGATCGACCCTCCAATCGGACTACTTTTGGCCATCAGTTGAACTTAAAAGAGTTAAGAGTCTTCGTCAAGTTGTACTACCGGTTTGGTCGTTTCCGGACAACAGTCTTGTAGATAAATGATTTTTTTTCTCTTTTCTAGAGAGGTAGACAGACAGCAAAGGCAGAAAAATAAGCTCATAATGGTAGAAAACAGCTGGCAGTCTAAAAGGAAAAGGAACTATGATAGACTTTACTCGTTGGTGACGGGCTAGAGTAACGCCTGGTCATTTAAAAGACTGCTGTAAATTTATTCCAGTACTGACTGTCTAATAGTACAGGCAAGACGGAGAATGTTAGTAAATTCTTGTTACAGCCGTACACTACCAGAAGTCTCTTAGAAGCTTAATAAAATCCTCTGTATATAACTAGCAGAGAGAAGAAAAAAAGTTCAAGTACCGAGGGGATTTATGGAGACTGTTTATAACCACCTCCATTACCGGAGGACTCTACACAGAACATTCGTATGGTGGCAGCAAGAATAAAATATGTTCGTAATCAAGGGGTTAAAAAGCTGGAGAGAGACATGATATTACGGTCCAATTATCTGTTAACTGTCCAACGCTGACTCTTATGGGGGTCGGCTCGCGCATTTGTGTGTCTGTTCAGTAACGACCCCTCTTTCCACCCTTTCTTACGTTCTCTTGCATAAAATGTCTCCACTTTCGTTCTCGGTATCCTGGTCACCCACCCTGCCACCTTACTCATAGATTTTCCTAAAAAGTCTCATTCGCCATTCGATCCACATGGCAGAGCCACGTAAGTGTTTCTTTTTTTATTTTTCTCACATCGACATCTGCACCACATTGGTCATGAATCCTTTCATGTCATTTGAGTGGAACTTGTTATTTTTTTTTTTTTACAACTCACTCTTGATTTATGCATCTCAGGCCAAAAACAAGTGGTGCCACCCACAACAAACCTTGCCCGACAGCAGGTATTTTATTGCTGTTAGATACTTCATCGTTACTGCCATTTATTGTCAGTACACAATTAAAGTCTAAGGTAATGGTGCAACAAACCTCGCATTATTTTATTGCTGTTATATAATCGTTACTGCCATTGTCAGTACACAGATAAAGTCTAAGGTAATGGCACAAATGTTTTCAAGTTACGCCCTCTGAAAACTCGCGATCTTGTGTTTGACCTTTTAGGATCACCCAAGGTCAGAGGTCATGAAGCCAAATGAAAGCCCATGTGAGACTTTCAATATCTTGATAATAGTAAATATATCTTCAACCAATTTCGAGTTACATTCCCCTGAATATCCGTGACCTTGAGTTTGACCTCTCAAGGTCACTTACGGGCAAAGGTCATGTACCAATTAAAAACCCAAATGGGACTTCCTATGTGTTAATAATAATGAATATCTCTCTAGCTCAACGAGTTTCGAGTTATCGCCTCCTTAATATCCGTGACCTTGACTTTGACCTTTGAGGGT
>JAGKTI010011049.1:0-27200 GCA_018397915.1 Birgus latro
TCCATTTCATTTGTCACTCAGTGCAGAGCCACCTGAAGAAAAAAAAAAGAGTAACAAATAGTGACCAGAAGGAAAGAGAGAAATAGGAAGGGAGGGAGGGAGGGGGTAGACACAGAAAAAGAATGATATAGGTGAAGGATGAAATAGGCAGGGCTACATCAAGTGAGTGGATGATGGGCACCCACACCTATCTCCAATAGGTTGTGCAACTTATGGTAATATGTAAACAGACTGAGAACAAATAATAATTCTGAGTTCTTTATGGCAGGCTGTTTTATGCTCTACGACACAATGTGCAGCAGCTCTCCTGTTGGCGGCCCCTGGAGGACAGAGTGACACACGGAAGAATGAGAGTCATGGTGACAGCAGTGGGACCAACAGCAGTGGTGGCGGCAACACTCTCACAGTCAGCCCACACTCCGATCGGCGCAATTCTCTCTTCCGTTGCCCCTCCCCCACCATGTCCTGCCACGGTCAAGAGGAGGATACTTTCACACTTGGCGGGGTCTATATTGGCACACTGGAGTCTCATATCAGGGTAATAATAGTTTATTTATTTTGACATAATGAAACTAGACACTCTACTAAAACAAGTGATGAGCTAAGTTGGGATAAGCCATGAATGAACCACAATAAAGAGGTAAAGGTGAGGGAAGATGCCATGAAGTGGTAGCAATGCTTACATCTGTAACTTAGACTGTTGAGCCTGTGGTGAGTTATTCGTCCACAACCTAGGGATAAAAGGTCACTACGTTATCCAGGTTGCCACTGTAGTTACTCATTTTATCTACCTGACCACAAAAAGTTGGTGGACAGCTGAGTCAAGTTATGCCAGCTCCCTGTACCAGGATTCGAGCTCTGATGTTATCAGGCCAGCAGCTTCACTGCCATCTACACTAACTTCTTAGCCATCACGGCAGTAGCAGAAACTTTTTTTTTTTTTGTCTCTGAATATCGCTGGCAAAGATGTGTATTTTCATTTCGTTTCATTTTTGTTTCATTTATAAAGGCTCAGACATGTTTGCATGCATTGGTCTTGATCACCTAATGGCAGCTCTACACATTACTTGAGCTGTGGCAGCCTCACTATTCTCTCCCTTATCTCTGAGGGTACACTCTGACCTTGACTCAGGTCTTGTTTTGCTCTGCTTTTCACAACCCTACACTCGACGTTCTCACAACTCACGTTACACACCGAAGTGTATCCTCCATCCTCTCAACGTGCCCAAACCATCTCAGTCTACCCCTCTTAATCACAACACCAATACATAGAAGTCCCATTCTTCCTCTTAACTCCTCAAGCGCAGTCCTAGCCCTCCCCCTCCCAGGCCTCACATCCGAGAACACACTACACATCCATCCTATTGTCATTTCTGTCTATTTCACCCTAAGAATATCCTCTTCCTTTACTTCCCAGGTCTCACTACCATACAACATTATACTCGTACTCCTAACACATGCTGCATACAAGGATCCCTTAGCATGGAGGGGGAGCCTCAATTTTAGGGGAGGCAACAGCTCCCTGAACTTCCTCCAGTCACTCCTTACCCTAGCCACCTCCAGCACATAACATGTCCCCCCCATTTTTTTTTTTTACAATAACAGAATAGAGGAAGGAAAACAAAATGAAAAAAAAAATAATCCATACACCAGATTACAAGTGTCCTCCATTCATATTAAATCTGTAACAGTTGGACTTGAACATCCATAGGTCGAAATTTGGGGGGAAACTACTCTGGGGAAACGAGTTCCAAGAGATGCAGTTCGGGGAATAAAAGAATTTTGATAGGCAGACGTTCTGCAATATGGCAGTGTAACAGTCCTGTCTGCGCGGGGGAAGGCATGGTGAGGTGGCACAATGGATGCAACTTCGTCTGAGCATTTGTCATAAAAGTATCCGTAGAATAATGCAAGGGAGGCAACATTCCTTCTTTCTTGAGAGAGGTGGTTCATTTGTAATAGTACGGTTATTAATAATTCTGATAATTTTGTTCTGAATTTTGTCCAGTTATTTTAGTACAACGTCTCCATATCCATTCCACAAGGATGAACAATATTCCAGCTGAGGGTGCACATGATTCTTGTATATTATAGCTAACTGCTCGTCAGTGAAGAAGTAACGGACTCTACAATAATCCAAGTTTTTCTGAAGTGATTTTAGCAAGTGTACTAACACGAGAGGCCCAGCTGAGGGCGTTGTTAGGTAAAACACCAAGAATTTCAATACTTTTAGAGATGGGAATATTAGTAGCACTGAAGGTAAAACAGGAATCAGGCAATATCTGTCTATCAGAAATTGTATATATTTGGTTTTCTTAGCATTAAATGATACAATGTTATTTTGTCCCCATTCAGTGATCATAGATAAGTCTTGATCTATGGAGATTGCTGTATTGAACTGTGAGTTAGAGATACTAAACTTTGTGAATGGGTGATTGTGTGAATGAACTGTGTTGAGTCATCTGCATGTGAATGAATGGAATTATGGGTGACAGATAAGAGATCATTAATATGAATTTGGTATAAGGCTTGAGCCAGAGTTGTTCCTTGTGGCACGCCGGCATTAATTGAGTGGAAAATGGAATATACATCATCTACTTTTACTCTTATCTTTCTGTCACTGAGATATGAGGAAATCAGAGGAACAAAAGATGATAGGCCATAGCAAAGGAGTTTGGACTGCAGGGAACGGTGCCACACTCTGTCAGATGCTTTAGAAATATCAAGGGTTACTGCATGAGTTTCTCCGTATTGGTCTACTGACTGATGGGTGGTATAAGTCGAGAGACTAAGTATATCAACAGTGGATATTTCGTGGCGAAAACCATACTGTCTATCACCATACTGTTGGATTCAAGATGTTTAACAATGTGTTTATTAATTACAATCTCAAATACTTTACCAAGAGCAGATGCGATAGCTATTGGTCTGTAATCAGAGAGGTCTGAGGAACTTCCTTTTTTCGAAACTGGGTGGATATTGGCTTCTGTCCAAGAGTTAGAGAATGAAGAAGTACGTATGCATCGCCTGAATAATTTAGCTAGAACAGGAGCAAGTTCTGGGGGACACTTTTTAAAAACAATTGGAGGGATTCCATCTGGACCTGGAGCTTTGTTGGTTGGTAAATGGTCTAGAAAGGATTTTACGTATGGTATCTAGTCTGTATCTTAAGTGGAGCAATTTCCGGAGAGTCAAGTTCTAGTACAAGGAGGTTTTGGCTGATTTCCTCTAAAGCAGAATTTCTGGCAAATGTACTGGCAAGGATGTTCACTTTACCAACCGGGTCATTTATAGTGTTACCATAAGAGGATTTTAGTGGGGGGAATGGTTGATGCCTTGTTAAAGTTATTTTTGAAAGAACTGAGAGTCGACCAGAATATTCTATTGTCATTAAGATTATTTAATGGTTTGGATGCTTGGTTGTGAAGAAAGTTTGATTTACTGAGATTTATTACTGTTTTTGCATGTTTTCTAGCAATTTTAGATTGACTGAGAGATTCAGATGATTTTTATTTTTAGGCACAATTCCTATCGAACCATTTTGGGGAGTCCGATCTTTTAGTGAACTGCTGACTGGGTATGAACAGTTCCGTACCAGTTTGTATTAGGTCGTTAATGTGGGACTGGGTAAAATTGATGTCACTGGAGGAGAAAGACTGCCATGGAATATCAGCAAGATAATTCCTAAATCTATCCCAGTGCCATCTGGTCACCCTGACTGGTTCAGAATGAAGAGGTTTGGGGCAACTGACTGATGAGGCTTTGATGAGATTGTGGTCGAAGGATCCAAGTGGTGACAGTACTTCTATCCTATATTGATCTGGATTATCTGTCAGGAATAGGTCCAAGAGACAGGCGTTATGGTCAGGATTAGTATTCTTGTTGGTTGATTTATCAATTACATGAGCTTAAACGATTCTGCAAACAGCTCGCATTCTAGACCAATATCATCAGTCCTGACAGAATGCAATAACCATTCTACATTATGGATGTTAAAATCACCTAAAACGGTAATTTCAATGGTAAGGGTGAGGTTATGTCTGGTCAGCTGCGTGCATATGGTGTCAAATACGCTGGGTTCTGAAGGAGCACTGGGGAGCGATAAACTACTCAGATATATCTGGTAATATTTAGATAATTTAGTTTATACAGTGAATAATCAAAATTAGCTGAGGTGGAGTTCAAAACAGTGTCAAATGCAAATTCAGATTTCATGTAACAACAGGTGCTACCTTTGTTACGGAAGTTTGTGAGGAGATGGTAATCAGGAAAACAAAATGGGGATATGTCAGTACAGGGAGAGATGTGGGGTTCTGTGAGGAACAGGGCTAGAGGGAATACTGACTGGAGGAAAAAGTTAAGTGAATTCAGATCAGTAATAAGACCAAGGATTTTAGTAAAATATAAGGCAGAACGTGTGCTTCTTCGCTGACGAGCACGAGCAGGTTTGCAATAACCGGTGTCTGCACAGTCGCTTGATATCGACCAGGAGGATCCTGTGCCGCCAGTCCTACCCTGCCGGTGGTGGCAATCAGAGATTCGCCGAATTTGCTGATATTAATGTACCGGCCATTGCTAAGAGGGGATGGAAATGGAAAGCGTAATATCTAATGTGCATGTAGTGTGGTGTAGATAGTTGAAGATAGATGTATTATGAGAGTGTGCTGGCCTACTCTCTGTGTTAATGAAAACACTGAAAATGTTCAGCGAAGGGAGATGGTCAGGAACAGGCCCTGAGGGCTTGTGAAAAGGGAGCGAGAACGCTCCCTGTCACAAGTCTGCCATCCACCTCGGGAGTACCGTCCTGTTCAACTGGTGCTACAGTCTACTCTCTATAACTCCTCCACACACTTGAAAGACTCTCCACCGAGATTAATCCTTTGACGCCTCTCAGTCTTTACATGCCCTCGCTGACACACCATACATACACACAATCAGCATTATTTTGCAGCCTATCTGTAATAACTCTATACCTCTTATGTACCCACCTATCATAAATACTGCACAAGATGGAGTTACTTCCCACACCCTTAAGGCACACTGCATGAGGTAACAATCCCTCTACTTTGACAGTACCGCCACCAGCTCTAAATATCACTTATGTTTTATCCGCATATACTCTCAACCCCTTGCACCCCATTCCATCTCTTCACTTCCTAAATAATTCCTCCGCTTCCCTTTCATTCCCCACAAACTCCAAGCCATCTGCATACAACATTTCCCATGGAAGTTCATTTCTGAAGTCACATGAGAGCTTCAGGTAACCTACCACAACAGACAATAAGGGGCTCAAGATTGACCCCTGATGCATGTCAGCATTCATTGAAGACCCATCACTCTAATCTCCATTTACTTTCACCCGAGTGCGAGTACCCACGTACAAAACCATAAACCATAACCATCCTAACCATTTCACTCCTCGATCCCAAGCATTCTCACTGCCCACTTCGCCAAGATCCCTATGGACTTTGTCAAAGGCTTTCTCCTAATCAACAGAAACAAAGTACAGCTCCTTTATCTTTCCTATATCTTTTTCCTGAAGCAGTCGGACAATGGGTTTGGCATCAGCGGTCCCTTTGTCTGGCATAAACCCAAACTGCATCTCATTAATATTCATTCTTTCCTTCACCATACCTTCCAGGACTCTCTCTATTACCTTCAATAACTGGTCCAAAAGTTTTATGCCTCTATAATTTCCTTACATGGCATCACCCTTCCCCTTACACCATATTTACAATCACACACTTCAACCAGTCATCTGGTACAACAAATTCATATATAATAAAATTTATCAGATCAGTAACTAAACCCATTCTTTTATCGCCTGAGACCTTCAACATTTCAGCAGTCAACCCAGACACACCTGCCTCCTTCAGCAGCTGCATCCTGCCTATTCCCCTGCTCACAGTTCAGCATCAGTCAAAGGCCAAGGGTCAAACACTTTGACTACAAATCTTCCCTGTTCCACTCAACCTCCTCGTTCAGCAACCGGCTATAATGCTCTCTTCGGGCGTCGTTAGTATGCCCACTGTTCACCACTCTACCTTTCCTTCATCATTCTTACACACTGCTCATCTATGATATCCCTGTTTTCTCTCATCATCTGATATGCCATCTTAAATACCACATTCTTCTATTCATCACTATTTAGGCTATTCAGTGAAAGTCTGAGACTCAAAGTTTGTCCTGTACACCTCCTTTCTGTCCGTACACTTGGCTGCCAAGTATTTCTCTTTGTCACCACTCCATTTCCCCTTCCAGAAAAGTCACCTTTTCTCCTCAACTGCGGCTCCTACACTCCTCATCCCAACACGATGTCTTGGAAGACCCCGTGTCCATCCACACACTGAATCAGTAACTCTCAAGAGATTGTTCTTGAGTTCTGCACAGCTCATTAACACTTTTAAATGCAGTTCACTGTTTGACCACCACTCTACTCATCATACTAAACCAGGCATCCCTTACTACTTAGTTTTTCAACTTCCTTATTTTCTTTCTGGGTGCATAGGTCCTTCACTACCCATTTTTTAGAACGTCATGCATTAGTAATTTTTGTTGCTGCACACACTGTTGCTCCCCCTAATTTTATCATCCTTCACTAACCTTCTATCAGCTCTCCCGACCAGTAAACAGTCTGTCTACTATTACCTCCATACTCGCACGTAATCAGTCTACTCTCTTTTCCTAAAACGAGTGTTGCACACAATCATGTTGATAGCCTCCTCAAACTCCAGTATCCCTTCCCTTGCCGTATTCTTTGTGCCACATATGGATCCCCTGCACATCTCTTCATATCTTTGATCTGCTGCATCCACATGACCATTTCAATCTCCACCCAACTCTACAATATCATCTCCCATACCACCAAGCACACGTATTAAGTCATCCCAGAATCTGTCTCTTTCTCCATCATCAAAGCCCACCTGCGAAGCATACATTACTAAGGGTACAGCAACATTTGTGCTGATTTTTTTTTTCAGTTAAATGACTTTAAGGATTATTTTGATATCTGAACCCTAAGTTAGTAATTCAAAGGTTTTAAAGCAAAACACCATAAAGAAATGATGATATCCGCAGATTAAGGTTAGGAGAATGTGCTGATTTGCAACAGTTGACAATATAAAGCATACAGCCAAGGTGCTACTACATTTGTCATATCCCCAGACTCACGGTGCATTCTGTACCAGCCTCAACGTGCGGAGTCAGAGCTGCCAGACTGGTGATGACGAGGTCAGTCCACCAGTGATAGAGTTTCGTGTTTTGCCTCCTACACCCACCCTGCCACTGTCACCAACCACCAATGACCAGTCCAGCATGACCAGTGTGGGGGTCCAGTGCACCGGACTTAAGGGGTCTCCTGGCCTGAGCCTCAGTGTGGCCAGAGCACTGTGTCTGCACAGCACACGGGCCCGGGCACGTGCTATCAGCCAGGTGCAGATGCGGCAGGCACTTGTGGTGGCAGTCCTGGTGGTAGTGCATGTTGGTTGGTGGCTGCCACTGCCACTGGCCGCCCTTGCTTGCCATTTGGTCGCCGCACCACCTCATCTCACAGGGCAGGTCCTGCTCACTGCACTCACATTCACTGGTCTGGCCCCAGCACTGGCACCAGCGGCATACCTTGCTGTGACCACAAAAACAACAACACTATCCACCTCTCAGTACTCTAAAACAAAAACAACCTCACTGTAGCCTCCAGCAGTAACAACACTGACCACCTCTTTGTATTCTTCAACAGCAAAAACATCAACACTATCCACCTGCCTGCACCCATATCGCTCTTTCAGAAAATGGAACTTCACAGTGATAATATTGTACTTCATCAATCACAATAATGTAGCTTCAGTGTTATTTGAGTGTTCAACCAACAAAGCAGCAAATATGAGTCTTTGTTCCAACGCTTTAAGATCTCATGGTGTAAGGTGCCAATCAGTTGCTGTGAGTACTGGTTCGATTCCTCAAGAAGTGGCTTTCATTATCATGTAAAGTCATCAGGGCCACAGGCCAATTACTTTCCCTAGAATATATCTGGACTATATAGGCCTCACCTCAGATCCCTACACTTAGATGGTGGTGGCCATCATCCCCTCATTTGATGCAGTGCTGCCTACTTCTTCCTTAGGTTATTCTACACTGAGTGGTTTCCTGTAACCCAGAAAACCATTTATTGTAAAACTTTGGGCAGTAACCAAATAACAGGGTGATGTGGAGCCTATTTTGGTGCCCCTAATCACTGGTTGGAGACGCAAATGCAGCATCCATCCAGGAAACAAACTTTTGCACAGTTCCCTGTGTCTCGCCACAGCGAGGCACTGTCCACTGCATGGGTCAGTCTTGCAGGGACAGTTGCTTGCCTGTGGTTGATGGGTTCCTCATCGAGACAGACTGGGGCTGATCTAGTACTGTGCTACTACTACTACTGTTACAGTTTCTACTACTACCACTACGACTACTACACTTATGAGTGGTAAAATTTAACTAGACCTTTATATCTATTATCTTGGGGCCAATACATTTCAAACCTTCTAATTATCTAAATATGTCCGTACTTAAAACACAGGTGTAGATAAGGGTCGGTTCATATTCTGTCTACTTTACTACAAAACACCGTCTGCTGCTTTCTAAGACTCCTGCATTTAGTGCCTCATTCACAACATTAAAATATTTTCAATGCAGTAACTCTGAAAACGGAAATTAAATTTCATATAGTCTATTTCGTCTTTATTCTAAACCTTGTTTCCATACCATGCATATAGAGTTCACTCTTATGGCCTACATCCAGTTTAGTGTATGCCAACCTTCTTGTAATTAGACTTTGCAACATTCCCCGACAGAGTGATGTGGAGTCTATTATGGTGCCGTTAACTGAGAGTAGAGATGCAAATGTGGCATCCATACGGGACCCAAACCTCCACACTCTTCCCCGTGCCTCGCTGTGGCGAGGCGATGTCTACTGAATGGGAACATCAGTTCACTGCACGGGACAACCCTGCATAGCCACATCCTCTTTTCACTACTCTTCCTCATTTCGCCATTTTACTTCTTCTTCCACATCCTCTTTTCACTATTCTTCCTCCTCTTCCCCATCCTCTCTTCACTACTCTTCCTCCTCTTCCCTATCTTCTCTTCGCTACTCATCCTCTTCTTCTGGATCTTCTTTTCACTACTCTTCCACATCCTCTTTTCACTGCTCTTCCTCCTCTTCGGCATCCTCTCTTCACTACTCTTCCGCTTCCTCCTCTCTGTATACATACTAACAAGGCAGACCAGAGTGGATGGAAAATGTGGCCGATGGGCAGGCCTTTCCTGCCCCGCTCATTTACCTTCTCCTGCACTCTGTTCACTCCTCGCTGGGTACAACAGCAGAATGGTTGCTTCCTCTAAAGCACTTCAGTAGTTTTTGTACGGATAGAAATTGTTTCAGAGTCTTGTTGGCTACTGTTAAGAGCCTACCGAAAACAGAAGATTAATTTCAATACCCTTGGCACAGCACCAAGGTATTGCAGTTAATACAAGGAAGCTGGCGACTAAACTTGTGTAGAGGACTTAATCTACTTCTCGTAACTCAGATTTGTTTTTGTAGGAGGGGCAAGAGACGTGGCAAGTTTCAGGTTTCCTCCTTTTCTTGCCCTTCCTGGAAAAATAAAGCTTAGCTTCGCGATCATTTCAACCCCCCCCCCTTTTTTAAAAGGAGAGTGGTGTAGGTAAGAGGGGGTGCCTGGAGTAGTGAAGGTCAAACCCTTGGTGCTCCCATTTCAGATTTTGAATTATTTAATGTGTGACGATTATGCACCAGCCTCCCCCCCCCCCCAAAAAAAAAAGGGGGGGGGGGCTTGGTACCCCCTGCTCTCCTTATTTGTGAAAACTTAACTATGCCACCGGTAAAGGAAAAAGGAAGCAATCCTTCCATGTTTCTTGTTCATCATCAGTGGGTGGGAGGGGAAATGAAAGCATGGAAATGGAGACGGCAGGGCAAGAAGGGCGCGCAGGCAAAGCTGTGAGGGTTCGACAGGTAATATGATAAGCAACAACAATAACTCATCAGAATGACTGACTTTTGGAAAAACAAGTGTGATGATGCAACATTTATTTATCACTTTTGAAAGAATTACTTCAAAGAGTATTTGATTAGAGACATTATACACACTGACATTCTTCTCCCGCGGTGGTTGAGTGGTCAGCGTGGCTGACTGCAAAGTTGCAGGCCCGTTAGCGCCAGGGTTCAGACTCTGATGCTAGCAGCTGGTGTCATTTGACTAAGGTATCAAGCCACACTGTATGGGTCGGTAAGTGAAATAGGTACCATGGGTAACACCTAGGGGAGATAACTGTGGTAACCCGAATGATGCAGTGGCCTTGTAGCCCAGGATATTGGGTGAAAACCCGCCACAGGCTCTAAGGCCTAAGTTACGGAGAAAAGCACCATGTCTCACCTCTTCATTCCACCATGTTGTTCCTTGCACCGCCTTTTATCTTCATCCCACAAACCATCTCACATGCTGTACAGATTTCTTCTGTGAATACCTTGCACAGATCTTCCACCTCCCCCATCTGCTCCAAATCATATTTACTCAATCACTGCTCCACTTTTCTTTTAAATTCTATTTTCTTTTCCTTCTGCAACCTTTCTACCTTCTTTGTATGGACAACATCCTTCTGCCCTTCTCTCCTTATATTCATTCATCGCATTTGTACAGTCTCAAAAATGTATCGAACCCCCCCCCCACCCGATGTTTCTGTAAATGAGCACAAGATGGCATGCAACTAAAGGCTTAACAACTAAAGACAGATCACTAAGACTCGCGGTAATCATTACATGTGTCATACTGACATCTGGCAACACTCTCTTACTAGGATGGCAGAACTACCAGCATAATGCAGGTGTTTACAGTTACAAGTCAGAAGCCTTTGTCCATTGTGGCACATTGTATCGAGGAAAGGGGCCGATATTTTATTGAAAGGCTGTTCCTTGGTTCTCACCTCCACCAAATGGTGGTTAGAAAGTCCACATTCTCAACCTCTGCATATTCTTGCATCAAGCACATAATTTTCTTCTCATTCTCTCATCCACACACACATATTCAATCATTGCCTTCCGATCACTCAGCTCACCACCCACCCTTCTCGTCACTTGCCATGTATACCTGTGGATCATTTTGTGCCTAAAGAGGGTATTGGCTATCACCAGTCCCCTCCCCGCACAAATGTCCACTTGAGCAAAACCATTCTCACCCACTTCTGCAGGCACACCCCACTCCATCCACTTTCGCATTCCCTACTTTTCCATTCATATCTCCATTCAAAAACTCTATCACTCCTTTCAAACTTTTCCATACATGCTTCCATATTTGCCCAGAACTCTTCTTCTGCTCTGCTTGCACGGTCTTCTGTCGCCTCACAGACACACACAATCGCTCATGTTTGTATTCCTGCTTTCAGTCTTATCCACACAGTCCTTGAACCAACTGATCCATACTCTCTTATATTCTCCCTTTATTACTTGCACATAACAATATATACATCCTCCTTTGCCCTCTCATTCTCACCTACTTCCGTACTTACCCGATCCATACTCCCACTCTCTCATTCTCACCTCACCATATGGTCCCAGTCAGTTTACATAATATGTCAACTTTTGCATCCTCAAGCACCTGGACAATGTCACTCTCTTTCAGCTCATTATTTGCACCCTTCACATTCCATGATGTCATCTTTAACATGTCCTCTGTCCCGTCCTTGGTCGTCGCCAGTAAGTCTGTCTGGGTTGAAGGCATTTTGTTTATCGTTTTAGTGAGTTGTTTTCCGGGGAAGGGCACTAACCCTCCGGCAACCCACTTGGTGGCATGTAGGGAATGCGTACAAGTTGGTTATATGGTTACCACCCACCGTATTAAATAATTTCCTGGTGTGCAGATAATCATCATGCTTGTCACTCAGTGTAGTCACCTTGGAGTAACACTACATTAAGTGCGTGGGTGATGCGTACCCCCACCGGGAGACTCACTCACGATAATCATCAAAGGACTGAATGCAGTACAGGCAAAGTTAAGCAGCAACACCTCCAGGCATGCCAACCCTAATGGAGTCACCCTGTATTTGCACCTCACAAGCACACATACCACACTCAAGCCACTCAGTCAACCACAACCACCTCACATACAGGGAAACTAGTTTCCATCTGCTCCACCAATGACCCAGGACTGAATTGTAGTAGTGAAATTGTGGACACCCTTTCCTCCCACCACTTTGGATTATATAAATAGATACAGATCAATACAACAATCAGGGGAATCATCAGAAAAGAAAATACACCACCATACCTGCCAAACAGAAAGGTACCATGAGGAACTAGAGGTGCACTCAGTGGAGCGCATCTCTCCGACAAGGGCAACGTAATTTCCAAATCACTCTTCATAAATGAGTTAAGGCTTCTCATTATTGATTAGGGTTTCAGAAAAAGTGTTTTCCGGATCCAGAATCTGTAATAAGATCCGGATCGGTCCTAAAAGTTAATCGATTGTTCCCTGGGACGAGATACCTACCCACCAAATTTGGTCCAAATCTCTCTCTTAGTTTTTGAGTAATCCTGCTAACAGACATACAAACAAACAAACAAGGGTGAAAACATACTCTACTTGTTGGAGAACAAGCTGGAACGCTGACATGAGAACGACATATCTACATCAACCAACGCGTTCAACGAGAACCTAGTAAACAATCTAGAGTCAGCAATTAAGGATGAGACACAAGTCAGCTGAACGCCATACATGGTACAATAGTGACGAGGCAGTCCAGAGGATCAACAGACAGTATAAAAAAGGTGATGAAATGGGAAAATAATCCAAGTCTTAAAAACATTACGGTTTTTAAGTGAAAGGAGAAACAGGCACAGCGAGTGACGTTTAGGGCAAGAGAAAAGATACTGCACCAGCTTCCTTCAAACCATCAACCATCAGACACCATAGCAAGAGATACTGAGGAAGATCAATATTATCCAAGGAAAGAAAAAGAGAGGCACTGCACAGTAATCCTACTACAGCGACGGCAGAGGAATTCATAGTTAGTCGTCTATATCCACCCAGTGAAAACAACCTACCGCTCAATATACAACATGCAGTTCAGAAAGAGAATCACGAAGAAATACAGTAAGATAGGTGACGCACCACGCAAGGCACATGAAATGGATGACAAGCCTATCAGCAAAGAGGAAATCAGGAAGTGTCTCAAGACGAGAGGATCAGCAGCACTCGGGATGGACAGAATCACCTATGCAGAAGCATCCGTCTACCAGCAAACCCTAATCCCTTTTCTGTTCAGCTATCTAATCCCAGTCCTTTATAAATGCAACAGCTCAGTTCTGGAACAGTCTTCCTCTGTACGTATTTCCCTCTGATTATCATCTCCAGTCTTTTAAACGCAGTGTGTCTAGGCGTGTCGAAATGAACGGATCTTACATATGGCTCTGGGTTATTTTGTTTTTACTTATTTCTATTTTTTGAAGGAAATATACTGCAGACTTCGGCCTTTTGGGTCCTTTCTCTTTGCATAATATAAAGTTATGAAGTTTCTTGCTAAGATCAGTGGAAATCCCATAAAGCGTCTATACAACATGATATGGCTCCATCCCCCAAAGCCTACAAGAAGGTTGTTATAGTCCCCATACTGAAACCAGCAAAGCCAGGTGAGTACAGAGTACAGACCAGTATCTCAAACATCTTGGCCCGAATTCTTGTTGGTGAAGAAAGCTCCCTAACATCTTTTTCTAAGCGATTATTTTTGGATATGGTTCGTTAATATCCGTTGGAATGTCATTTATACAGAGAATGGTGATACTGGAAGGATTATTGGATTACTGGAATGATTATTCCTTCGATGACTAAGATTTATCTTTACGGAGGTTGTTCTCTCAGGCATGAAAGCATACATTTCTTTCTCTTATCCTGTGACTAATGCAAAAAAAAAAAAAAAAAAAAGTTTAATCACGCTTGTTCCAATGCTGTCCACAATAAGCAGACGGAACCAACCCACCCCTGAATCTTATCTCTTATGTCTGCCCGGAACAGTGTTTAATCAGTTCTTCGCTCTGCTAAAATGAGTTCATTCGTACTAAATCCTCTGAACTTTCTGACTCAAAATTTCCCGTTCTTTCTGGTACCTTGTCAAACGACATTTTAACGACTTTATCCTTCGCTCCTCTTTCCCGTTCTGACGGCTCTGTAGCTGTTCCACTGACAAAGCAGAACTCTTTCCTCTGACTCTCTCTTCCATTTCCATTCTAGACGGTTCCGGTACTGTTCCTCCATTACTTCCCTCCACTGATTTCATTACTGACATTAAAATGTCGTCAACTGATGTATTTTTTTTGCCATCACTGGCCTCAGTACCAGCAAGGCATATGGGCCTGATGGGTTCCTCCTGTTGTCCTCAAGAACTGTGCTTCTGTACTGCAGAAAATACAATATGTATTGAGAAAATAATGTTGATTTAATTTTGAATTTTCTATAACTGTCTGCCATCAATATATGATGAGAAACAAATATAATTTTAAAACCGAATAAGCCACCAGCCTTGTGATGGGTAAACTGGACTAAGAAGACTTAGAATTAATATTACATTTTCTTGGGATCAGCCTACGGGTTATGCTCGGGACAATAGGGGTAGAACAAGGGTAGCGAGTGGCCTGAGCAGCCGTAGGCCTGTAACAGGATGGGGATAAGTGTGGACTTTGATACTTACTGCATAATTCATGAGAAACTCGGTCCACTGGATTTCGACGGATCATGAGTAGTCTCCTCTTCACTAGTTCTCTCTTCTGTGTGAATTACCTCAGTACACTCTCAACAAAAATATTGTACCATTATTACCAAAAAGTCATGTACAGTCTTCATGAGCAGGAGAAGGAAGAAGACCAGTATGAATTCGGGATTACAAGGATTTTATTACATGCTCCAAAAACTCAAATAAAATGGAAGAATGGAAAAGAATTTCAATAGTGACTGGTTCACACTTGGTTGGACAAAATATTATATGACACCACTTCGTTAGGGACGAGTCAAATCAGGTATTAACATTCTAAATATACCAGAAAATCATTTCAATTACAATCAACACACCACCCTCTGGGCGTACTCTTGATAAACCATGTTATAAACCTCTAATACCATCCTTCATTGACATAAAGGTTCCCTTCCAAGATATAACGGAGCATGGATATGACCATGGGGGTAACAAATAAACAAACACTATTTTAAATTTTGGCCCCCTGCTTACACAGATATCTAACATTAGTCATTCTATTGAAAAAATTCTTATATGAAAGTTGACTATAGGCGGATGCCAGTGAAAAGGTTACTCAAATCACAATTAATACTCTAAAATAGAGATCAAGCATTTCACAATCCTCAACAAAAGAAAAACATACTTCCAGTAATCTGTTATTCACTTCACAGATTTACCTTATATGATTGAGAGATACCTTATACAGTATATATATAATTGAGAGAAATATCTTAAATATAACTGAGAGATATACACCTTCCCTTTTCCTCACATTTCAAAATAATGACGAAACTGAAAGAATAGTACAGTGCCACAATCTT
The DNA here is from genome assembly GCA_018397915.1 of Birgus latro. Lineage (NCBI taxonomy): Eukaryota > Metazoa > Arthropoda > Malacostraca > Decapoda > Coenobitidae > Birgus > Birgus latro. The sequence goes on from JAGKTI010011049.1 coordinate 15,597, forward strand.
TACCAGAACATTCTCTAAATTTGAAAGTTTCTCACTCAACGGTCCGAATGGCTATTTAACACCTGTGTGCATTCTCGCTTAGTTATTTCTGTTTCATGTAGGTTGGGACCCAAAACAATTCACAAAGTTGGTTTGATAATCAGGGCTTCACTTAACTTCTCAAAACTGAGTATGAGTAGGCGTCTGGGAGTTATACGGAGAGCACATGTTACCCACCAATTGATGATGCAAGTCCCAGCGCTTCGCCATGGCTAACCTCCAACACAAATATCCTGTTGTCCTCCGACCCTGCATTAACTAGCGACACAGCTACACTCCTAGGACACTCTCCATCTCCCAAACTCTTCAGCAAACTCGCAGGACACTCCCCATCTCTAAACTCCTCAGCACGAAGAGGAAGAAATATGGACATCTCTCGAAAACACGTCTGCCTGGCATCACGGCTCAGTTCTGACTCTCAAACCCAGCAGCGCTCGGCGCGGCTTTCAAATTATTTTCGTAACCTTATTAACAATACGATACTTTCCAACTAAATACATCATTTCTAAACTAACTCTGTTCTCTAGTATCACAGTTGACGTAAAAATCTATGTTACACTATTTTAAATGTACGATACTATATACACAGGTAACTACTTAATGCGGATGAACATGGCGTAATGCGGCCTCTTTGTCTCAGAAAGCTGTTACTTTCAATAAAAATAATTATTTGAATAAGGGAACATTACAATAATTTTCCTTCATTACACTTCTTTGCTTAAGTTCTGCCTAGGTAAACACTTTCGCCATTGTCTGTCAACTTGTACCTTTCCTTCTTGCTAGAAGTTTGCTCTCATTCAGCCCGTCCTAAAAAAAAAAAAAAAAAGGTGATCATTCCCAGCCCTCTAACTATCGCCCAGTTGCTTTGACATCCTGTATTTCTAAAGTTTTTGAATCTGTTCTTGAAAAAAAAAAAAATAAAGCATCTTTCCTATCACAGCCTTCTTTCCAATCGTCAGTATGAGTTCCACCAGGGATGCTCCACTGGCGATCTCCTCACTTTCAGATTCCTGGCCATCCTCCTTTCGGGGCTTTGGCGAAAGCTTTCCCACTGCACTTGACATCTCAAAGGCTTTTGATCGAGTCTGGCATAAATCTTTAATTTCCAAACTGCCCTCTTGCAGTTTCTATCCTTCAATCTGTGCCTTCATCAACAGCTTCTTTTCTGGTCGTTCTATAGCTGTTGCTGTAGACGGCCATTTTTCTTTTCCTACGACTATCAATAATGGTGTATCTCGGGGTTCTGTCCTATCACCAATTCCCTTCCTTTTATTCATCAATGACCTTCTAATCTGTACATCTAAACTTATCCACTCATACGCTGATGACTCTACCTTTCATTGTTCCATCTGCTTCCTGCAGCATCCATCTCAGCACTTATTTCAACAACGAGTAGCAAGAAGCTATGCATTTCTTCTTTAATTAAGTCGTAAATATATGGAACAAACTGCCCTCCAATGTTGTAAATTGTGATACAGCACTAACCTTTAAATGCCGCTTGGATAAGTATCTGTTGGCTAAACCCCAGCTTAATATTTTTACTCCTGAAGAAAATACTTGTATATATGTAAACTTTTTTTTTCGGAGCCCGGATCAATTTATTAAATGCAAATATAGTATAAGCACACACTGGGACATGCACAGATAGCCCTAAGTTAACGGTCACTGCTCTTACTTTCGATCCGTGATGGGCTATGGCCTGTGGATCACTGAGGGTCCCTGTTAGTTGAGTGACCACCGTCGGGATTTTTTTTTTTTTAATGTACCGGGGGTCACTGCTTCAGGAGGTCACTTGTGTACTTGTCCAGCATGGGGAAGTTCCTTGTCTTAGTGGAGTGAACGGAGCTGGGGCCTGATTGACTGCTGCCTACCTTACAAGCACCAAACAAGGCTGCCACACCACCCCTGAACATCCACACTGTGCATTTCCCACACTGTGTCTACAGATGCCCCGTTAACACAGTTTACCCATACATAATGTTATGCCTTAGTTATTTATTATTTGAATATTCATTTTACTTTACTACTTTCTCTTTCATGTTATTCAAACTGGTAGCTTATAGATAATGTAACTTTTCCTATGAAATTTCCATGTCAGTTTTTCTATGCTGCATGGTGGTTTTCTCACTTTTTCCTGCCAGTTTTAACTGGAGAGTTTGGAGGCAGGAGGAACCTTCTTGCTTTACTATCATTATCCTTCAGCATGTAAAATTGGATCTCACAGTCATAGTCTACTCTGTAACAAGCAGCCTCAAAAGGATCATATGGTCTGTTGCTGTTTGCTTTCCTTTGTACTCCTTTGTAACCAAAGGATAAGGCTATGGCACACTTAATATCCGACTTGGCTCATATCTCTGATTGGGGTAAATGTAATAATGTTTTAACCCGCCGAGTCCCACCGACGTACGATGCACGTCGCTACTTTTTTCTGCGGACAGACCCAACGATGTGCACCGTACGTCACTCAGTTGCAAGGCCCATTGTGTACACATTTTTCAACACTCGCTGGTGATTTTTGGTAGGCATATGTAGGAGACCTTCCTCTACCTGCTGTCAAGCGGGGATACTGCCTGGCCCCACCAAATCCCCCCTTCCCCTCCTCCCCCCACACTGGGCAATTCACCTGTTAGCAGTAACGTGGCCAGTAAAGGTATGTTGCACCTCGGTCCCTCCAATGACGAAATTCACGGTGAAAGTGATTCCTGAGGTGGAGGACAAAGAAACAAAGAAGCTAGAGGTAGAAACAAATAGAAGTGATAAGGTGGTAATGTTGTAAAGGAAGGTGCCATATACTGGGGTTTTTGGTTAGTGAACAATGCTTATAAATGCCTATATTATTGTGTGAAAACCAATATAGACTCGTACTACACATAAATTCGTACCAAATAAATGAAATAAATACGTAATTTAAGGTGGCTTGAATTAGTTAACCCTTCCATAGTTCGTTTTCTTTACCCGGGTACCCTGAAAAAGAAGGAAAATGTAAGGCTGAGTGACACCTGACTCAACATTTCTAACCTCAGGATCGCGATTTCTCAATGAATTTTCGATGTTTCTCACCAAAAGCGAAGGTTTCAGCCAAAAAACAAAAAGTCGAAAATTGGTCAGGGCCTGCAGGTAGGCTGGGTAAAAAAAACGGTCGGGACTGGGCGGGTTAAAAGCAACAAAAACTCATCTTTTGACCTGTCAAAATCTATCACAAGAGTATCCTAAAATTTTTAACAATATCCAACTCAATTCTGCGTCACTTTTCATTTTCAACATACTTGAGGTTTCATTCTCTTGGGATTTATCATGGAAAAATCTTAGTATTTCTCTCATAAAATCTGCTGCCAAGAGATTAGGTATGCTAAACCAACTTCATGCCTTTTAGTTGCTGACTTTATACACGGGCTCTGTTCACCCCTGTGTAGTGTTGTGTACAACTTCCATGTATAGGGAGGCTCCCCACATACAGCTCTTCTCAACAAGGTAGAGACAAAGGCTTATCGTCTCATTAACAATCTTCCTCTTACTGGTTCCCTTCAACCTCTGCCTCTGCACTATTGCATCTTTATTCTGTCGCTGTTTCAATATTCACTGCTCCTCTGAACTGTCTCTTTGAATCCTCCCAACACTACGGCGGCAGCATAGCACGCGTCTAGCAGCAAACTCTCATCTCTTTTCTGTTCAACTCCCTAATGCACGAGTTACCCGTTACTCCCTGTCCTTCGTATATGTAACAGTTCAGCTCTGGAACAGTCTTTGTCTGTATTTCCTACTGTCTATGACCTCTAGCCTTTTAAAAGCAGCATGTCCAGGCATCTCGATATGAACGGATCTCGAATTTGGCTTTCAAGTACCTTGTTTTTATTTTTTCTTGGAGTGGACAATCTTGCGGGCTTCTAGCCTTTGATTCCTTTTTCCTTACATATAAAAAGGACACAAAAGTGTAAAAAGCAAAATAAATTGTTTGAGAAAATGTGTTAGGGAGCTTCCTTGACTGACGAATATGGGTCCTTGTCTCTGCGGGTTCTTCCAGATGATTGTCCTCAACAGGCTCATGCACGTTCGTTGTAAGTGTGTGTGTGTGTGTGTGTGTGTGTGTGTGTGTGTGTGTGGGTGTGCATGCATGTGTGTGTGTGTGTACGTGCTTGTTGTTATGCTAGCGCAAACCTTGTTCCTTTAGGTTCTTCTAAATAGGGAGGAACATACAAAGTATGCTTTCAATATACTCTGGAAGCACAAGAAAGACACAAACTTCTGATGGCCATATTACTGGTTTGTTATTACTCTTGACTCCTTACACAACTCGGATACGTGGAGTGAATGATGATAGACAATAAGAGGGGAAAATGGCCGATTTGGGTGTGGGGTTTCGATCTGAAGGTCTGGAGGGAAGCTGTCTCTTCCTTCGTACTGGAGAACACCACAAGGACTATGCGCTGGAAAGTAAGGAAACCCGGGGGGTCAAGTGTACGTCTGAATGGGTGGGTGTTGTTGTGTGTAAAGTAAGATACTGGTAAAGACTGTAGGGAGGGACTACGACTCTGGCTTCAAAGAGAAGGAACCTGATGTCTGGTTCTCTCTACGGACCTTGTGAAGGAAAGACTTAAGTATACTGTGTTCCCAGAGTGGGCATGCGGGGATGCTAGAAGAGACCTGGGAAAGCCAGGACAACTAGGTCATCAACTGTTATCCCCGGGATCTCCTTTCCAGGTGTAAGGGCAAGGGAACTGAGGAGGGGTGAAGGGAGGAGTAGGGGAAGGGGATCCACTCTGAGGGCAGTGGTATCTGGTGGTACTTGGTCCCAGCACGGGGCACGCCATGGCTCCTCTGGGACTGAACCTCCTGTAGCAAGTTCAGCAGTCGAAGAGGGGCGTTGGAGCTCCTGCATTGCTGGACCGCATCTAGCTAGTCCAGAGGCCGAACCACATCTAGTAAGTTCAGGGGCCGAAGGGGGACGTCAGTATTCCTGCATAGCTGGATCAGGTGTAGCAAGTCCAGAGGCCGAACCGCATCTAGCAAATTCAGGGGCCAGAGGGGGATGCTGGTGTTCCTGGGTAGCTGGATCGTGTTAGCAAGTCCAGGGGCTGAACCACATCTACGAAGCTCAGGGGGCGGAGGGGGATGCTGGTGCTCCTGCGTAACTAGACCGCATCTAGCAGGTCCAGAGGTCGAAGTGGGGTGTCAGTGCTCCTGCATAGCTGGACTGCTTCTAGCAAGTCCAGGGGGTATGTTGCTCCTAATAAACGTACCAGGGTCGCTTCTAACAAACCCAGTAGCAGGGAAGCCTCTAGCTTTCCCTGTAGCGCCCTCTCTAGTGAGCACTGGAATCGGCAGCTCCAATCACTGGCAGTAGTTGGGGCTCAGGCTGCGACGGCGGGTAGGTGATGACTGAGGGCTAGATGGTCTGCCTGTAGCTGTGCGTTTGTGCTTCTTGTGCCCCTCTTGTCTGGACGTTCATATTGTAGCTATCCTGGCCGTTGTACGTGGCTGCAGGTGGTGGTTTTCTGTGAAGCACTGGTTTTCCATGGTCATGACTGGAATGCAAACTGAGGTAAGGCTCATCCCGGGCACTTTACCACTCTCAACATTCTTTAAGCCACATCCAAGTTGCTGGAGGTCGAAGACTTTCTGGTCGTTGGTGACTATGGTGGGTTTGATGTTCCCCAAAGTGTGACACCAGGCAACTGAATGACGGTCTGGCTCCATGGTTGGGTCCTCGATGAGGATAAGAGAGCTTGGTTGAGGGTAGGTCGTGAGTAGATGCTGTAGGTGGTGGGGCTTTTGGATTTCCTTGGTGTGTCTGGTGTGGGAGACCCAGTATACGTATCAGACGAACATGGCGACGTTGGATGGAAGTGGTTGGAACAATGAGATGGCAACAGTGGCTGTGGCTGCAAGGGTGGCTGGCATGTGCTTCGACCCGGGGTCTAGCTTGAAGCAGCCTGGTGCAAATGCGAAAGTAGCAGTGAGAGTGGCGTTGGTTGGCGTGGGGATCGGTGGGGTGGAACTTGTAGTCAGTGACTTTATTGCGTGATGTTGCTGCCATGCAGGCTGAGTTTGGTGGATGGTCGGGGTTGGAGAGGTTGTAGGGGGTGGTGTGAGAGGATATGATGATAGTGGGGGGCTGTATCTCTTGGGTGGTTGTGACTAGCGGCCAGATCTAGTGAAGACGGGGATGAGGCTTCTTTTGTTGGCCAGGTGTAAGAAGGAGGATGAGGAGCTAGCGGATGATTTAGGACTGTGAGATGATGGATATGACGTCGGGTAAGGCTGTGGGGGCGGCTGTGTTATGGCTGAGGGTGTACCAGGGGTAGGGGACAGAGAAGGTTAATGTGAAAGTGCACAGCAGGGCAGGGTGGTGGAGAGTGGGGACGGTGGTGGCACATGGGGGACCCCGTAGTGTGTGTGGGGTGATGCAGTACTACAGTCTGTCCCAGATCTCTTGGGTGCAAGGTGAAAACATCTTGGTAGTGAAGGAGCAGCCGTTCTTGTTGTTGTGGTGGTGAGAGATGAGATGGAATTTGTGGTAGGGAGGGGGTGTCAGTAGAACTTCGGGGTTCAAGGAGGGTATGAAACGTTTCTAATTCTTCCATGACCAAGCCCTTGGGAAGCATTATGGATTCATTTGAAACGTTGGCGATCCTGATGGCGTTGAGGTGGGGGGAGATGAGGCAGCTGGTGGCAAAGGGTTGCTCCATCTGCGGGGAGAACAGTAGTGGGTGTTGGGCCAAGGTTCCCAGCAGCACCCAGGCTTGGTGTTGGGTTGGATTTAGGTTCTTCCTTACATTTGTCAATTATACCTCTTTCAGAGTTTCTTTCTTTCTCTCTAAAGATTCTTGTATATTCACTTCTAGTTCTCTTGTACTCTTCCTTTGTTATATTATTGTCTCTTTTTCCATTTGTTCCATGCTGCACCCCTTTCTTTTTTAGCTATCATACACCTTCTGTTGAACCAATCCTTTTTCCAGTTCTCTTTTCCACTTGCTTTTGGCACATATTTTTCCATACCCGAGCTGAAGAGGCTGGAAAGATATCCCACTTCTGCGTCTTTCTTGTTCCTCTGAATTCTCTCCAATCTGCTTCTTCGAAAAACTGTCTCAATCCTGTAAAGGTTGCATTCCCAAGGTTGTATCTTCCATGCCTGTATAACTCATCTCTTGTCACCACATTCCCTTTTATTGTTCGGAACTCAGTCACTACATGATCATTTTTTCCTATAGGACACAGATATTTCAGATTTTCAGTTATGTCAGGTTCTTTGGATAGCAGTAAATCTAATCTTGCTGGTGTGTCATCACCTCTAAATCTTGTCTCTTCTTTGATCCACTCGGTCATTACATTATCCATATCTATATTTAACATTATACTGCCCCACGAATCTTCACTACCTTCTGAATCCCACTCTTCCCAGTTCACCTCTTCACTATCAAAATCATCCACCAGGATTATATTGTTGCTTTTCTCAATCACTTTCTGTAGGTGTCTAACCATGTCTGACATCTCCTGGTATTCATCTTCATTCCATGCCCTTGTCTTGGGGAGGGGAGTACATATGCCACTGGGATGTCTCTCCTCCCTTTCCCTCTGGTTTCTAGTTTCATATTTATCACTTGAGCCCTACCTTCTCCCAGGTCCACATCATGCACATTTACGCTGTTCTTCACTGTTATCATCACTCCTCTTCCCATTTTTTTCTTTTCCATCTCTTCTCCATAATTTGTATTTACCATCTCCCATTCGGATATCACTATCCTCTCTTAACATGGTCTCTACAAAGAACATAATATCTGGCTGATTTACCCTCAAGAAATCGTTGATTTCTAGCCTTGTCGAGGTTAAGCCACCTACGCTAGCATATGCCATTTTCAGTCTTTTTACATTATTTTTATTGTCTTTTTCCCTTCCTCTCTTCGTCGGTACTACTTCCTCGATTTCTGATCCATAACTCTCCGATAGAACTCTGTCTTCTCTTCCTCCGTCCTCTGGTCTTTTTTTCCCTTGGCTTCCTTGACTAGCTCCTTTATTTTAGCTCTTTCTTCCTCATTTGTCTCTCTCCTTATCCAAACATTCTTGAATCCCTCCTTGTCTGCTAGTTTCCAGGTCTTGTTAATAATCTCATTTACTGTAACCTGTGACAGAACTTAATTTTAGTGGCCTCGCCCTTCCCTCCTCGTATCTCCCGAGCCTAAACACTTCTTCAATCTCTTCTTGAGCTTCGTCGCTCCCCTCTATAGTTAATGATACTATCTCTTTAACCCTTCTCAGTTCTTCTCTTTCCCTTTCTGATCTTACTGACATAGGTTTTTCATTTAATCCTGAAATTATCACACTTTTCTTCTTAGCTATCTGCTACATCCCTAACCAAAGAGTCTTTACTTTTTATTACCTTCATCACTTCCTTTTCCACCTCTTCCTGGTTTTCCTTTCTCTGTAGTTTTAAAATCACCTTAAGACTTATTTTATTTTCCTGTTGAGTTTTCTTCCACCCCTTGTGGTGTTCTTGGATTTCCTTGATATGTTCCTCGTGCATCTTAGTTTTAGATTCACGTTCATCAAGATGACATTTTATCTTGTCCCTTTCCTCCCCCAGCCTTTTATTTTCCCATTTAAGCTGTTTTATTTCACTTGTGGCTGATTCATTACTCGCCTTTAATTCTGACACCTTTCTCTCCTGGTCAACACTGTGTGAGCAGACGCTCCCTAACTTATTTTTCAACTCCTTTACCTCCCTCTCTTGTTCTGAGGTTCGTTCTTGTAATTCACAAATTACTGCCCATACCTGTTTTAATTCCTGGACATTCTTCTCAGCCATTTTCTCCACACTTGCTACTCTTGTTTGGTTCAGTCTGATACTTCCATTGTTTTGGTCTTCACTGGAGAACCCCGTGAATCAATATCACTGGATGCAAACTGAAATACCAAGGGGAGACCACAGGGAGGCCCGGCCACAGTCCGAGCAAGACGGGCATAAGTCCCCAGTCACCAAGCGCCCCTCTTCCCCTCAACGGAATCCACGGTAGGTACGCCATCCTGCTGCATTACCCTCTACCCGGACCAGCACTCACCAGGATCAGGGTGGGATGTGCGTATCAACAGTTCCAAGTAGACACAACGACGCCCACCGTGCTCGTCGGGGAAAGGACGCCCTCCGTGCTCCTTTCACCTACTGCCCCCTGTAGGACCCGCGACGACGCCCACCGTGCTCGTCCGGGAAAGGACGCCCACTGTGCTCCTTTCACCTACAGTCCCAAGCAGGACCACGATGGAGCCCACCGTGCTCCTCAGGGAGGGAACGCCCACCGTGCTTTCGTCACCTGCAACCCTGCTGGGAGCAGGACCACAGCAACGCCCACAATGCTCACCGAGGAAGGGGACGCCCACCGTGTTTCTCTCACCTGTAGTCCCAGGGCATAGCAAAACCACAGCGGCACCCACCATGCTTCCCTCGTCTGCTACCTCTGCAGCACCTGCCGAGGGCAATGCCCCTTGCTCGCCTAACTCCTCCAGAGGTCGAGCAGGACGTCCCTCCCACTCTCCCCACACCACGTGGGGCAGAGCCAGCTCCCTAGAGAAGTCGCTGCTGAAAAGGGTCTGGAGCAGCCCTATAGTGAGTCTATGCGTATGATCACTACAACCAGCGCCCCTACGTCACTAGTTGCTGCCGGACTCCTGGAGAAGAAGCCGCAGGCAGCCCCTGTCAGCCTCTCGGCGAAGGCAAGGTCACAGCCCCCAGTCACCAAGGGACACCCCCAGGACTCCCAGCCATGACCTCCCCAGACCAGCCGGCGAGCCGTCCTCCACCAAGGGTAGGTGCAAGTCAGCGTGCCTACTCGTCCTGTTCAGCCCCAGTCTCGAGGGCTGACACACCTACAGAGGCCCCTCCAGTGAACGGCCTCCTTCTCCGCTGCCCCGCAGCCCTCACCTGATGATCCGGCATACAACAGTGGTCCCGCACCCTTTCAGAGAGTGTACACCTGATGGGACCCCTCCCACACCTGGGCAACACCTGCAGTTACCCTGTCATCATCAGTCACAACTCCAATCCCTGTATCTCCCATAGTGTGTGTAATCTATCACATTGTATTGTGCCCAGCTACTGTATGTCTTTATGGTAATATACATGTAACATTGGTTTGCCTGTGTTTTTGAGCCCTGTTCCTCTGGTTGCATGCTCTGGACCCGGTCTTAGAAAGAACCCCAGATCAGGCCCTCGTACTGAGGGAGCAAGAAGTTGAACTCTGAGCATGTGGTATAACACTGTTGGCAAGCAGCAGTTCTAGATCTCTGTCAGAAGAGAGCAACTAGGAACAAAAATGGAAAGTCTGACAAGATGGCAGCCACACCACACGTACAGTTACTAAACTTTGATCCTGAACAGTGTGATATAGACACATACATGTGTATGATTAAACCACTATTGGACATCGGATTTGAGCACGACAAGGAAAAGATAGCGGTAACTCTACCCCACCTGGGAAAAGCAGTCTCACGCATCACCACAAATATCGTCCCTGAGCTGACATGGGCGCAATTCACACAAATCGTGACTCAAGCAGTCACACCATCACTGGGAATAGTCGTAGCTTTATCCCACCTCGACGCCCTTATCTACAACGGCAACCTGGACTAAACGCTCAACCAGGCCAGGCGACTAGTCACCACTGCTTACCCAGAGGCTGACGCAGCCACCCGGGAACAACACATTTTCAACACCCTGTTGAGGATCCTCCCCAGCAGCATAAGAGAACACTTCCCAATCTATTACCCAATGGGAGACCTTGACAGGAATGTCCAACTCGTCAGGCGTCTTCTTGCCGCTCGCACCACCCCACAACACATCGGCGCAGTAAGCAGAGTCCTGACGCACAAGGCACCACACCCAAAACCACGGACGGCCCCCACCCACACAGTTTCTCCAACACCACCCAGTATGCCTAGGGTGCTCCCCACCAAAAGGCACCCCACCCCTAAGGAGAATACCAGACTCATCTCCATAAATCCGTGGGAGTTCTCAGCCTGTAGTCACCGGTGCCCTATTCACAACATATGATAACAGCTGAAAGCTGCCCGGCATAGACCAGCTACCCAAGGGCACCGCAAGGTCTCCTCTATAGAGGAGGATTGTGCCAAGGACAACACACCCTCTGCCAATTACTTCGACCCCGGGGAGGTAGAGCTGGACAAAGAAGACACCCCACAACAACTGGATTTTTAGGACCGTCCCCGCACCTCCTGACGGTGGGGGGGGGGGCCACCTCCCCAGTCTACGATAAGATAAGACCGAATGGGAGGCTACTAGTTGACATGGGAGTGGCCAGATCCTGCCTCTACCACCATTTTTACTCTCATCACGCCTCGGCTTTTGGCCCGCTTATCCCCACTTCAGCTCATCTAGTAGATGCGGGAGATGGCCCCCTTCCTATCCGTGGGGAAACTCGGGCCTTGCAAGTCAACATTCACCAGAAAGTATCAGCCAAACATCAATTCATCATTTCTGACTCAGTCTGCAGTGCTTATGATGGCTACTTAGTGTAATAACTGAAATGAAACTGAATAAATTAATCACTGTTCTGGCCG
>JAGKTI010011050.1:0-27199 GCA_018397915.1 Birgus latro
AGAGAGAGAGAGAGAGAGAGAGAGAGAGAGAGAGAGAGAGAGAGAGAATACCTCAAACAATTTTTACCTGATTTTAACCAAACTTAGTGGAAGGTTGAGGGGTCAACCAGTGAGTAACAATGGGTCAAAGGTCAAATGCACTGGGCTAGGTAAACAAATTCAACTTGTACAGTTTTGATCTAAATTACATCAAACTTGAGAAGGATTGAAGGTATGGCTGGAATGAATAAATGAAATTTTGAGAGGAATCAGCAAAAGGGTAAGGTCAAAGTTTGACCCATGTGTGTGAATGTTAACAAAATAACTCATAGTTTTGATCCAACTGCAATCAAATTTGGTGGAATGGCTGAGGGTCAGCCAGGGTAGACTTTTTTTTTTTAACCATTGGCCAAAGGTCAAAGTCACAGGACAAAGTCAACTTAAACAGTTTTGTCCAATTTAGACCAAACTTTGTGGCAGGGACTTTAGGCAAAAATAAACATATTTGGACATGAGAATAATAAATCAAAGGTCAAGGTCACAAGGAGAGGTCAAATGACAAGATCAGGTGCAATCAGATTTGAGCCAAACTTGGTGGATGAGTTAAAGGCCTGGCAAGAATGAAGGGATTCAATTTTAAAGGTCAGAGACAAGGTAAACATTTGTCCTATGTGTCTGGGTATGAACCAAATAACTACAGCAGTTCTGAACTGATAAGGATCAAACTTGGTACAGGAGATTGCTGGTTCTTTAAAAGCAGTGATAAGAAATTGGGAAGTGAGCATGGAAGTAAAAACTGCTGCATGACAGTACTGTGATACGAACTCTAACGTATGGACGTGAAGCTTGGACCTTGTTGGAAGGACACAAGTTGAGAGTGAAAGTGGCAGAATGAGTTATTTGAAAGGAGTATGTGGAGTACCATGGAGAGACAGACTGACAAATGAGGAAGTGAGGGAGTGTTGTAGTGTTGATGTGGATGTGATAGAAAGTGTTAGGAGAAATACATGAGCTGGTTTGCCCATGTGGAGACGATGGACAGCGAGAGACTTACGAGGAAAGTGTATGTGAGTGAGGTGGAGGGGGGGAGAGGGAGGGGGAGGCTGAGGATGAGATGGATGGATGGAGTGGAGAGGTACATGAGAGAGAGAGGGGGGGGGGTGAGCTGGGGGAAGGCAGTGAAATGGCATGGGACAGGGCAACATGGAGATGATTTGTTTGTGGCCACCCCTGACAAGATTAAGGCATCTAGCAATAGACAGATAGATAGATAGTTCTGTATGGCCTTAACAGACCTAGTGATTTTCAAAACAACAGGGCAAAATTTAAGGTCAAATGGCAAGGCCAACTTTAACAGTTTTTATTCAATGTGCATGAATTCTGTGGATGGGTTCAGGCTGAAAGAAAGATAAAGACGTTCAGTTTTGAGAATAACCACCCAATTCAAGGTAACATGGAATGATCAAAGATCAAGGTCACTGGGCAAAGTCAACTCAAACAGATCTTATTTAAATCGAAGTTGCGGGAAGGGTTAAGGGTTTGGCAACAATGACGTACAGTACAGTAGTTTAATTTGGAGAGTACCATAATGTCCCAAAGGTCTAGGTCACAAGGCTGTCAAATATTCTGCCCTTTGACCAACTGGTTGGTGCAGATGTTGAACTCTCTGAGCTTTCCTTTTTTTTTTTTTTTTTTTTCAAAAGGACAACTTTTTGCAAGCTTTCACTTTTTGCATCTTTAATTTTCCAGAAAAATTATATACTGTATTTTATTTGGGACTGGTTAATAACACAACAAACAACAAATCTTAAATCCACAAAAACCTATAATGTACTCCTGATATGGTACAACAACTCTTATATTAATCCTGGTTACAAAATTACAAAGCATTAATTTACACCTACACTTTTATAGACAGTTCAGTCATTTTTCCACTTTCTGCTAAATTTCTTTACTGACACCAATGACTGGTGCCTTTGCTTTCTCAATATTCATTCTCCAGCTTACTGCTTCCATTGTCATTCTGTAAGGAATGCTCCATTCTCTATCTCCCACTCGACTTGCAATAGGCACTGGATCATCAGCATACATAAATTTCTTAGTAAGGCCAGCTCTGAAATTCTGTGACGTGACAACAATAAAAAGATGTGGGCTCTACATTCTGTACACTATTCACCCTCACAACAGGTCTTAAGCCTGCATACACTACCATTGCTCTCTTAACCAAAAAATCTATAATACCTCCCTTGGCAACCTTTTAATGACTTCACAAGAGCTAAAAAAAAAAAAAAAAACGTACTTTCCCAGTAAGTGTCTCTATGAACTGTTTCAGTCGTACCCTTTCTGGGCATCCGATGCAGTACTGGATGTGCAAACCGCATGTTATACTTCATAATTATATCAACTTAGTCTAACTGATCTGGAGTGGCATTTTGAAATACTGCAGGTAACTGAGGGATCTGAGAACAACTCTCCTTATGTTTATTTTTATCAGTACTAGCCATGCACCATAAACCAGTGTAATGTAACTGCACACAGTGTAAAGGCTCCACTTGTCTCAGATGACAAGCTGAATTCTGCCCATTTTCACAGCCACTGTGCCTAGGTGTTTGGGTACTATTTGGTAGTGTGTACCAAAAATGAATAACTTTCGAGAAGTAGTAATCTAGATCACAAACCCTTCAACTATAAGTACCTCGTTGTCTGCGATGGTTGTCCATTGAAGCTGCTGATCGTAATGCCCTGTGACTTACTTTTGATTCCTCACTCTCATAAATCTGTCAAGAAATCAGTGTTAGATTGCTTTACATAACTGCCTTCACAAAGTCTTCAGAAATGAGTTTACCATACTGATGTGAGATTACTTAATGTTTTTCGTATAATCACACTACCTATTTATAATTTTCACAGTAGTGTGACTGAGAAAACCATACTTTGATCTATATTCAGCAAAATTATACCCCAAACTCTCCTTGCAGTCTTCTTTAAGTTGCTGTTTTGTTGATCAATCCAAGTCTGTCAGGCCAAGCAGGCCCATCAACCACAGTGAAGCAACTGCCCTTGCAGGGCTGTCCTGAGCAGTGAACCATTGTCCCCTTGCAACTAACAGCATCTTGCCATAACGAGGCACAGAGAATAATGTGGAAGTATGGTTCCTGGATAGATGCTGCATTTGCATCTCCCCACCAAATTAACTAAGGCACCATAGTAGGCTCCACATCAATCCATTATTTGGTTATATGGTTACCACCTAGAGTTGTTAATGGCTTCCTGGGTTACAGGAAACCATTAGGTTTGTCACTCAGTGTAGAGCCACCTGAAGTACAGAGAAGAGTACAATGATATAAAGGGAGATGCAGGAAGAGAGGAGAGCTGACACAAAAACAGAATGAGAAGGAAAGGAAAGGGAGATGTAGGAAGAGAGACAGCAGACACAAACTGAGAAAATGGATGGAAGATGTACAGTAAGCAGCACTACATAAAGTGAGTGGATGATGGTTGCCACCACTTATGACCAATCTTCTTTTGGTACAAGTATATACTATAAATACCTTTGAAGCACTCTCTTGGAGAAGGCTAATGGTTTGTTTAAGATGTCGTACTATGAACGGCCAGGAATTAAGCAGAAGCATCTTGTCTTTCATTAACACCAATATGCTGTACCTGTAATGTAACCACAAATGATACTCTAATGGAATTAATTTTTTTTCTACTCTTTTGACAAAAATCTTTACTCAAATCCTTCTTTAATACAAGAAAAGATCAACTGTTTTATATTACTGCAAGAAAACCAATAAAACAATAAACTTCCACTTGGTCCATTCATTAGTTATGGTGACCTCTTGTTCTGCATGGGTTCTTTTTGCACAAAACACATTTTACATTGCAGTAAAAACCTCCATGCCAATTAATTTCATGTGGCTCCATCCACAATTTGCACACCTTCAGTAACTTCAAATCACATTTCTGTTAAATAAAAGGGTGTTTTTAAGCACTAAAGTAACTATAATCAAGTGGAATGGGTGAAAAATGTCTATCAGCTAATGTCTAATGCTCACCATCACATCAAAATATATTTATCCTAAATACGTTCTGTGGATTATAAGAGTGAACAAAAATGAACGCTTATGAGTTCTATACAGACAACAGTGAAATGTGTAAAAATTAAGTGAAATGTGCTGGAAAGAATTTTTCAACAAAACTAAAAGGGAGACTTTCTTTAAACTTTTTGGAGTTTCTTATGCACATTAGCCAAGGAACAGTATGGAACATCTTGTACAATACTTTTTGCACCTTCTTTTATAGTACATTGGCTATGCAAAAGAAAGATCAGTGTGAAAAACAAACTTTATTGTTACTACATTTCAGTCCCGTCAGTGCTTAACCCCCCCGTGGCTGAGGGTGTGAAATTTTCCTTGCACCACAGTCTGACTAGGGGGGCCATTTTCTGAAGCATCAAAAATTGATTTTTTTTTCCTCTGCCACATTGAAGAGAAAGTTCAGACACATCTAACAGTGCAAATCCCAGCTTCCTAAACCCATTCTGTGGCTTGCAATGGAGCGCGAAAGTTGCAGAAATATCAGCAACTGATATTCACTGCCAAGAGTTGCTGCTGCAGTGCAACTTCGCAGGTGTTGTTATTTTTCGTTTTTACCCCCCAAAACAATGTGAATGGTGCTGAAATGTTGCGCATATATGAGATATGAAGATACTGAATGATTTCAGTACATAGTATATCAGGAATGGCTTGGAAAAAATTATGATATTTTTTCACCTTTTTGATATAAAATATGTTTATGGTAGTTTTGAGTTATTTTTTAAGTTATCGTTGTGCCCATGCTTGGAAAAGAGAGTGAAAGGGTTGAATTTTCAGTCCTAAATGAGAAAATTGCATGTCCTCCAAGGGCAGAGTCTCCCACAGGAGATGAAAGTGGAGGGTCAGAGCCGATTAACAATATGGAAGTTGAGTTGCAACTTCAAGCTCCCACACCACGTGCATGGCTAAAAATAGAATCATAATGCAGTTTCAAAACTACGAATAAGTATAATTATTACAAATACAGAGACAAAGCAGAAATAAATACGTTTACAGCCGAAGGAAAGCAAATTTTTTCCATAATAACATGGTCACGTTTCTTTATCATTTTACCTTGTGTCACTCGTAATGTATGTTGCTGTCTCATAAACTGGGTGGTTGTGTGTGTTTTGCAAGGGAGGAAAAAGATTATATTTATCTATATTATATATGGGTGTAGACCAGATATTCATTCTTAGATCCTTAGTGGAAAAGTTTCTAGAGAAAGGCAAGAAGTTGTATGCAGCCTTCATGGATCTGGAGAAAGCATATGACAGGGTGGATAGGCAAGGTTTGTGGAAGGTATTAAGAATATATGGAGTGGATGGGAAGTTGTTGAAGGCAGTGAAGAGTATGTATGAGGGTGCTAAGGCTGCAGTGCGTGTGGATGGCAAACTGAGTGAATCTTTCCATCTGAAAGTTGGATTGAAACAAGGATGTGTCATGTCTCCATGGTTGTTCAATCTGTATATGGATGGGGCTATAAAAGAGATACAAGGTCGGGCAGTGGATGTTGGAGCGGCCCTAGTGAGAGAGGGCAGTGTTTGGAAACTCCCTGTACTGTTGTTTGCAGATACTGCGTTGTTGAGTGAAGACGAACGGGAGCTGCAAGGCTTGGTAGATGAGTTTGGGAGAGTGTGTAAGAAACGGAATCTAAAGGTGAATGTGGGGAAGAGTAAAGTGATGGTCTTCGAGAGAAGTGAAGCCAGTGAGTGTACAGTGAGATTGGATGGGAAGGAAATGGAGAATGTGAGTGAATTTAAGTACTTGGGCAGTGTGATGAGTAAGGATGGTAGTCTGGGGGGTGAAGCAATCGAAAGGGTACAGCAGGGAAGGAAGGTTGCTGGTTCGTTGAAAGCAGTGATAAGGAACAGGGAGGTGAGCATGGAAGTGAAAAAGTTGTTACATGACAGTATTGTGATACCAACTCTGACATATGGAAGTGAAGCTTGGACCCTGTTAGAAGGACAGAAGTCAAGAGTGAGAGCAGTGGAAATGAGTTATTTGAGAGAAGCATGTGGAGTCACATGGAGAGACAGACTAACAAATGAGGAAGTGAAGGAACGTTGTGGTGTGGTTGAGGACGTGATGGGAAGTGTTAGGAGAAACACGTTAAGGTGGTTTGGGCATGTGGAGAGGATGGAGAGTGAAAGATTGACGAGGAGAGTGCATGTGAGTGAGGTGGAGGGGGCGAGAGGGAGGGGGAGGCCGAGGATGAGATGGAGGGATGGAGTGGAGAGGTATATGAGAGAGGGGGGTGTGAGTTGGGAGTGTGGTAGTGAAATGGCAGGGGACAGAGTGACATGGAGGCGATTTGTTTGTGGCCACCCCGTTCGGGATTGAGGCGTATGGCGATAGATAGATATAGATATATGGGTGTAACTACAGTAAAACCTTGATATAACGGACTTCAACAGACCGGAATTCGCTTTTATCAGACTTGAGGAGCTACCGGACTAAACTCCTATATACCGGAAAAAGTCCGATAAAGCCAGAAAGCAGTCCGGACTGCCTGACCACTTCAGCTATGTTCACCACAATAAGACAAGTAAAAGGCATGTTTTTCAGTGCACAGTACAGTATTCTTATACCATTTGATTAATGTAGTGAAGGTATAACACAGTACAATACTGCAATGGTGGTGAAAACCACTAATGCAATCCGGACTAATGTCTGATATATCAGAAAAAGTCCGGATTACTAGGGGTAAGTCCGGATGTCGCTTTTATCGGAATTTCGCATTTTTCAGACTGGCTTGGGCCCCAATTAGTCCGTTATAGTGAGGTCTCACTGTATGAGTTTTTGGCATGGCCATGAGCGAAAAAATCATACACCCACTCGTCACAGCAACAGGTAGTGAACTGAAAGAAGATACGTGAGAGGGTGAAGTGAAGGTCAGTCTTATGTCCCAGATGTTCATTTACTTCCCAAAAGTTTTCGCAGTTTTCTACAAGTCGCACTGCATCGAATGATCCAAACCATTACAACAAACCTGAGCAAATAGGTAAAGATACCAAGACAAAAATACATTTTTGCTTATTATTATGTCTCTTGTTTGTGCCTGTATTAATTCATAATCATAAATAGGTGGTTGTGTGTGTTTTGCAAAGAACACAGAGATGATATTTTCTGCCTGGGTCAAGATAATGGATGTAGTTGTGCTTGTTTAGGCATGGCCAGGAGTGAATAAATCGAAAATCCACTCATCACAGCAGCAGGCTCTGAACTGCTAGATAGGGTGTATGGGAGCGTAGTGTAGCTCAGTCTGAAGACATTCATAATGTTCATTCACTTTCCAAAAATTTCTGCAGTTTTTTATAGGCCGTGATCAAACAATGCTGGCGGCCATTTATCGGCTAATCGTCATTCGACGCCAGCGGCCACAGAGGGGTTAAGGTCATCTGATATAACAATAGCCTAATGTGTATTCAGTCATACACATTCTTACTGTCAATGACCTGCCATACAAGAGCAGCAATGACTATGCACTCCAAAGGTCAACTAAACTTTCCTACCAGCGCTGGAATCCTCTGGCCTGCACATCTCGCAAGAAGAATGTATGAGACAGAACATGGCCTCGAGCTTCATCTCCAAAGTAAATAGGTCCTTCCCGCCCAGGACACGACTAAAGAAAAGAAAAAACAAACAAATGAATTGTTTAAATATGCAAGTAGGTACTTTTTATCCATATATATCACAAACAATTGATCAGGTTACACTGAATACTACAAAGTGTGTAGAGTACAACAATCATGCAAGTTTCTTGATGAAGTATTAAGATCATTCATCATCATCATCATCATCCAATCCTACGTTGCCCCACGAGCAGCGTAGAAGCCCGGGGCTAGGCAAGTTGGCCCTGGCATTTAAGATGAGAGTGACCAGCCTCACTCATCCCCGAGTGGCATTACGTGAACGATAAACCCCTTGGATATAAACTTCACCAGCTCAATCCAATTGAAGCGCCGTAATTACCCACTTACTGGTGTTATAATTGGTGTCAAAACTACAAAAATTATTTTTCTACCTACACACCAATTCAAGCAAAAGATTAAACTTCTCTAAAGTATACTTCCTGTTTTCCTTTCATTCCTTTTTTCTAGCAAAGGCAATTTCATTATTACATCATCATAATACAATACATTATTTATTCACAGTTTCAACCCTAATTTAACATATATAATACAGTAAACTCTCAAGAATCCGGCGTAATTCAGCCAATCCCTACGCTTGTTAGAGCAAAACAGATATTGCATAATACCCCCCGTCGGCTCAATATTCGGCAACGAGCCACATACTGCACTACTAGCTGTCTCGAACCCTTATCCTAAAAACTTTCCCGTGAGTAAAAGAAGAAAGTTAAGCATAAAATACGATAAAAAATTATACAGCGCCAGTTAGCTACTATTTATGAGCCGGTCGATACACCTCAATGCCGGATATTGCATGGAACCACCAGTTACATCCTATTTCAGCACTGGATATTGCTTTAACAGAGCCGAGCCAGCAGCACCAGATATTGCGAAGACAGATAATTAAGAGTGTACTGTATCCTTAATCAAATATTGTACATTAGACACTACTGACGACTTATACTGTACAACATTAGACACTACTGATGAATTCCTCACCTCACAACTTAGAGAGCGTATGCATGCATGGCGAAGAAGGATATACAATTCATGCTGCAATGGGTATTGAGATGTAACATAACTGACTCTTGCAGAATCATCATTGCTTATGAAACCAGGCTGTGGAAGTGAAAAACTATTAGAACACGGTATACACTAGTTCATAATGTACTAAACTATAATGGAACCTAAAGCATTCATTATACAATACTGTATAAGAAATCTTCCTTTGGAAAATTAAGCTGGGGAATTTTTAAGTGATATGTAATAAGTATGACAGCTAAATGGATGAGTTAGTAAGAAATATATAAAGGTTACATAAACCAGATATTCCACTATAAAGATCACTCGCAGTGGGGGAATTCTTGAAAGAGCAAGGTGTTAATAATACTGACTTACATGTAATGACAGCACTGTATACCATAAATGAAAAACTTTCATTGATACAAGCAATGCTTCTTGGGTGAATTTTTTATCTTAACCAACACAACCCAAAATCTCGCACAACCTTTTCTGTACTTTCAAAGCTGTCTGTGGCAATGCTGGATACCAACTGTTCCATTTCTTTGGTATCAGTCAAGTAAAATATGGCATTCTGGGACATGCAATGCAATGTGTTCTAGAAATTCACAATAGCTATGGGGTAGGTGGGGAGAGAAAAAAAAAAAAAAAGCCAGAACCATCTTGTTAAACACCACCACATAAGTGTAAAAAAAAAAAATCCATCACTACACACAATGCCTCAGTAAGATCCCTCCTCCCCCTCCAACCAACATGACACTACAAAACACACACACACACAGCCACTACAGCCATCTAAATCCCAAACCAAATATCATCCTTTTCGAACCCCCACCAAACTCGCATTCCCAAAGAAATCATCCTTCCCAGAGAAATAAGTGCATCTAGCCAGAATATGATTATGGCTATCATCTTTCCCAGCTTCAACATGCACAAAAAAAAAAAAAAAAAAAAAAAAAAAACACTGCATTGTACAACTCACAAAGAATGCACCATACCCTCAAAGAAATGAAGCCCATCACACCACATTCACAACACAGACAGTCCTTCAACAAGACCTCAAGAAAAGATTGCTGGATGCCCCTGGCAGAAGGGGTAAGTTTCCTGCAATTCACTGGGTTCACATCCAGATGAACTTTGAGCCAGAACAACAACAACAAAGTACCTCCTCATACCTTCCCATACCTTCTCATCTTATACTGACCAAATGTACAGTAACCTAACCTAGACCTAACTAAGGCAAAATTTAACCTACTTTGGGCATACTGCAACCTCAGTGTTAGGTTAAATTTTCTTATATATTTAAGTCAATGCTTAATTACTTGCACATAACCATTGCCTCAACAAACTGTACAGTTGAGAGTTACTGATATATAAATGGAAAGTAAAATGCCTGAAGTTGCAGTACACCTAATGATACTCACCTAGACATACTAGGTGACAACAGATTCAAGGCAAGACACCTAACTAATGACTGAGTTTTACTGGTGAGGATGTACAACCCTTTTTAAGTAGGGTATAGCTCTACAGAATAAACATAAACTGATGCAGGTGAACTTCCTGGTTAAAAAATATTATTAAACTAAAATAAGGTACAGTGCACAAAAATCATACTGCACATGAAAAATGAAATAAACGACCACATGAAAAAGTATACGCTGCACAGCCAATGTACCTTTATTACTTTTGACCACCAATCATAAACAATCTGGTTTATTAACCCCTGCTAGGCTGATTCTCTGTAAGGTAGTTTACCTCCAGTGAGTCACTGTTTTATAACCAATGATGATGGATAGATGGATGTAAATTGTATTTCACATGTGGCTTTCAGCTCAGCCCATGCAGACTTTCATTGTGCCTCATATTTGGTCTGGAACTCTGAGAAGGTTGAAGCCATACTACATGTAAACTTACTTGTGTATGAAGGAATGATCGACAAGCCACACAAGTCTCACTTGGAGTGCCATTCTTACACACTTCATAGCTTTCCTTATAAAGTCGTCCATACTTCCATAAATCCGAATCTCCAACCTTAAACGAAAATACAAAATGGTGATGCATTGTTAGTAGATTTCAAGTTATTCTACTGATACAACAATTACTGGATATATTTACCAACACAAATTGTAAACTGGCACTCCATTTGCTGACTTGAAAAGTGCCTGAGAAGCTAAGTAGTCCTTACTGGACCTAGATCAGGCTTCCCTACTACCTAATCACTCCATCATAAAAGAAAATCACATACCAGTATAGTACTGTAAATACCGAATAAACATCAGTCAGGCACTTGGAAACCATTTAGCATTACCCTTCTCTCATACTTCTGCATCCTCATATGTAGTAATCCATTCAAAATGCAAGTTATTTTTCCTTAATATCTAGGTTAGTTTCACAGATGGAAGGAAGAGCAAGGATGTCAGAAGGCATGAGTGTTGTGAAAGGCACTTTACCCATTATCAAATGTTCTATCACCACCATTATTATGACAATACCACTGTTTTCATTACCACACATTCTACCACAACTGCAATCACTCTTACCAGTATTAACAAAACCTTCATTCATCATCACCACTCCAACTATCATCATCATCACTATCATCATTAAAACCATTTACAATTTCCATCACAACATTAAAGTACAAGTCAAATCACAATCACCATGGTTTCATTCACAATAAAGAAGCATCACTTCAGATACAGTCATACTACCTTCTGAAACCACATAAGTAAAAATGCTGTGATACATAAACTTTTGACCTGGTCTCCGTACTCGTTACCAGTACCCACTTTCACTGTCTCATTTACAATAGGCTATTCTTATGAATATACACTGCCATGAAACTGAGCTAACCAGCTGACAGCAGGATATCGTATCTTAATTCAGCTGGACATCAAGTAAGTATGTTTCTTACCTGCTATTACATATAGTCCTACACAATCTAACTGAAAATAACCAATTTACTTACCTTAGTCTTGCATTCTTCTTGACTGAGTATGAAGTCAATCCCTTGAGATGCTTCCTCACTGACCACAGAGTCTAGGTCCACCAGGTCCCTGAAAGCTTGAGTGCAGAAGACTACACTGGGTCCGTGTAATTCACAGAAGTGACAAATAGACACAATGGCATTCATTGTGCTCTCAGTTACATGTGGGCTATAGTAAAGAACCTGAAAATCAGAAATAATATAACTATAGTACAAATGAAACAGAGGTTAAGAGAGCAGCAGAGGAAAAGAGGAAGAAGTGGCTAGAGTGGTTACAGGACAGGGATTCAATTGAAATATGAACTGAATATACTGTACTATACTGACAGCAAGAAGCAAGTAAAGAGACTAGTGAAGAGAAAAAAGAAAGAGGTAAATGATGATCTAGGAAGAAAAATGAATGCAAACTACTATGCTCTGAAAATAGGAAGTTATTCTGGAAAGATGTGTGGAAATGTAGATATGAAAGTGGAAAGAAATGTGAAGGTGTGAAGGATGTAGGTGGTAGATTATTAACCCATGGGGATGAAGTAAGGACCAGATGGAAAGTATATTTTGAAAGTCTGATGAATGGGAATAAAGAGTGTAGAGCAGCTGTAAACATGATTGATTTTGGGGGTATGCAGAGAAGGAATGCAGTGCCAGGAAAAATGACACTTGCACAGGTGAAGAGCACTGTGAAGTGGCTGCAAACTGGGAAAGCAGTTGGGGTTGATGAGGTGTATGCAGAGATGATTAAGTGTAGTGGAGAGAGTGGAATGAAGTGCTTGTTGAAGATATGTAAGAAGGAGTGGATAAGTGAAACTGTGCCAGAAGAGTGGAAAATGGCTGTGATTGTACCCCTGTACAAAAATGAAGGTGAACAATGTGACTGCAAGAATTATCATGGCATAAGTGTACTGAGTGTGGTAGGGAAGGTATATGGAAGAATTATTATAAAGTAAGAGAGATATCAGAAGTCCTAGTGAGTGATGAACAGGGTGCCTTTAGGAGTGGCAAAGGATGCGTGGATCAAATAGTTGCAGTGAGACAAATAGTGGAGAAGGCTTGTGAGAATGACTATATGGTGTTTATGGCATTCATGGATCTGGAAAAAGCATATGACAAAGTAGACTGAGAAGCACTGTGGAAGGTTTTGCACATGTACGGTGTAGATGATAAGCTGCTAGGTGCCGTCAAGAGTTTTTATGATGGTAGTAATGCATGTGTAAGGGTTAATGGGCATCTAACTGAATGGTTCACGATCGATGTGGGCGTGCGACAAGGTTGTGTGATGTCTCCAAGGTCGTTCAATATATAAATAGAGGGGATGATGAGAGAAGTAAAAACACAAGTAATGGAGAGGGGGATGGCGCTGGTAATAAATACAGTAAGACCTCACTATAACGGACTAATTGGGGCCCAAGCCAGTCCGAAAAATGCGAAATTCCGATAAAAGCGACATCCGGACTTACCCCTGCTAATCCGGACTTTTTCCGATTTATCAGACATTAGTCCGGATTGCATCAGTGGTTTTCACCACCATTGCAGTATTGTACTGTGTTATACCTTCACTACATTAATCAAATGGTATAATAATACTGTACTGTGCACTGTAAAACATGTCTTACTTGTCTTATTGTGGTGACCATAGCTGAAGTGGTCAGGCAGTCCGGACTGCTTTCTGGCTTTATCGGACTTTTTCCGATATACTGTATAGGAGTTTAGTCCGTTAGCTCCTCGAGTTCGATAAAAGCGAATTCCGGTCTACTGAAGTTTGTTATATCGAGGTTTTACTGTAGTGATGGATGAAATATCTCAAATTTGTTGTATGCTGATGATGCAGTACTACTTGAAAATATCAGACAAGAACTTGGTAGACTAGTGCAGAGTTTTGTTGACGTCTGTGAGTGTTGTGCCTTGAGAGTAAATGCAGAAAAGAGTAAGGTAATGTTTACTGACAAAGAAGGTGACTCCCAATGCGATGTTACAGTGAATGGAGAGAGACTGGAAATGGTGAGAGAGTTCAAATACCTGGGTACAGCGATAGAAATGAGAAGAAAATGTGTATTGGAAGTGGAAAGCAGAGTGACACAAGGAAAGAAAGTAGCTGGTGCAATGAGGGCCTTGATAAGAAACAGAGGCTTGAGTGTCACGGCTGCATGAGGCTTACATGAAGGAGTGTTAGCACCAACTTTAACATATGGATGTGAGACTATGGTGTGGCACAAAAATGAAAAGTCACGAGTGAGAGCAGTGGAAATGGGACTGCTGGGGAATGTATGTTAAGTACAGAGTGGATAGGATATGAAATAATGTGATTCATAAAAGATGTGGAGTCAGGTAGTCTGTGGACACCAGAATCAAAGAGGGTGTACTGAGATGGTAAGGTCATGTGGAGAGAATGGATGACAGTAGAGTGGTGAAAAAGGTATATCTGAGCAAATCTGAAGGAGGAAGGAGGTGATGTGGGACAAAGAGAAGGTGGAGAGATATGGTGGATGAGTGTGTGAGGAAGAGAGGTTTGGAAGTCAGTGAGGCTAGGGAAATAACAAGAGATCGAGCTGGCTGGATGAATATTGTGAGAAGTGCATGATCAGGGATTTGGCACCCCTTTTAACATGACAGCGTCTGGACTGGCTCTATCGGATAGGTTTATGAGAAGCTACAGAATGTGGTGAATGTTTTTTGGCATATCAGAGAGAGCCAGGATTCTAGGGGCTTGAATGATGAGCGAATGGAAGCGTGGCCCATTGGATTGGGCAAATTTGGGCTGTCTGGACATTGCTACTCCTCACCCTGCGCTAGGGTGGGAAAACAGGTCTCACTGATGATGATGATGACAAATGAATATATCTTTAACAAACACAGTAGCTGGCTACTGTATTGTACAATACTGTCAAATGGTGTGGTATACTTCAGCTCCGTATAAATGACTAACTATTGGAAAACCTAGTCCAACAAAGGCAAAGGATGATACTGTAAAAGCTAACTTTCATTCTACTGCAGTTTTCCTAAATATATCACACTACCGTCCAATACACATGAATAGGATTAAGTGTAATAATCTGTCCAAGATGTTGTAAAGTAGTGTTAAGTAACAATGGACATGGGCGCAAACATAGTGCAGAAAGGTGATAATGTATACTGGGTATTAATGAATATCATTAACCTTCTCTGATCTGCAAATATCAAACCATGCAGTCTACAAAGGGCATCCAAATCTGTCCCTGTGTACATGATCTTAATACAGGCATACCCCAATTTAACAATGAAATCGGTTAAGTAAAAACCCATCGCTAGGTGGGGTATTGTATCTTGGGGCGGATTTAACGTGTAAAGTATGGAGATGCATTATTGAGACTTAGGCTGCCCCTTCAACCAAGTCCTAAACCCACCTAAATGAGCCCAAAAACATGTTTCTCGCTAACCTAAATCCCCAAACAGCTGTAAAACAAGACAAACTAACCCTAAAAGCAGTTTATAACTCACCTAAACCCAAAAATAAAATCTGAAATCAATAATAAGTCTGGAAAAAATCAAACTTAGTAAACTGTACCCCAAAATGACAATGTTCACCCCACCTATGACTAAAACACATTAATCTAAGTCTAAAAACAGTTTATAAATCAACCTAAACACAAAATTTAAGTCTATCATCAAAACTGGTAAAAAAAAAAAAAAATCCATCATTATACTGTACCTGGGTTTGGCCATCATTCGGAAGGGTAGGGTGGTATTTCGACTCCTATCGCTACGGTGGGGTATTGCATATAAGGGTATCGTATCTCGGGGTCTGCATGTATACTCATGCCAGGCTATATTCGCCAAGAAATACTGTAAATAACCTGTTACTCTTGTGTAGGTGTGTATGTTCTTGGCTTTGTATCTTGGAGCTGGCCTAGAGTAGCCAGACACATTAATCTCAGAAGGCATGGCAACAAATGAATCACCTTCTGTCATCCTCTCCTTTGCCAACAACCTGCCCTTTCTCCAATGCACATATTCATTCATATACCTCTCCACCCTGACACTCCACCTCACATTCACATATATAAACCTTCCACCCTAACACTCCACCTCATCCTCAATCTCCCGATCCCCATCTGTCCCTTAGCTACACTCATACTTTCCTTGCCAATCTCCACCATAACAGAGTACATCTAACATTTCCAGCACAACACCATCAACCACAACACTCCAAAACTTCCTCATCTGTCTGCCAGTCTGTCCACACAACTCTGCATGCTCCTCCTGGATACTTCATTTTTACTCCTGTGACTCTAGACTGGGGCAGTGGACGTTGGAGCTGCCCTAATGAGAGAGGGCAGCGTTTGGAAACTTCCCGTACTGTTGTTTGCAAATGATACTATATTGTTAAGTGAAGACAAAGGGGAACTGCAAGGCTTGGTGAATGAGTCTGGGAGAGTGTGTAAGAAACAAAATCTAAAGGTGAATGTGGGGAAGAGTAAAGTTATGATCTCTGAGAGAAATGAAGTCACTGAATGCACAGTGCAGTTGGATGATGAGGAAATGGAAAATATGAGTGCATTTAAGTACTTAGGTAGTGTGATGAGTAGGGATGGGAGTTTGGAGGATGAAATCCTTGAAAGGGTACAGCAGGGATGAAAGGCTGCTGATTCTTTGAAAGCAATTATAAGAAACAGGGAAGTGATAATGGATGTAAAAAGCCACCGCATGATAGTACAGTATTGTGATACCAACTCCAACGTATGGAAGCGAAGCTTGGGCCTTGTTGGAGGGACACAACTCAAGAGTGAGGAAAGTAGAAAGGAGTTATTTGTGTGGAGTATGTGGAGTTACATGGAGAGACAGACTGACAAATGAAGAAGTGAAGGAGAGCTGTGGTGTGGATGTTGATGCAATAGAAATCAAAAGGAGAAATACACTGAGGTGGTCTGGCCATGTGGAGAGGATGAACTGCGAGAAACTATTGAGGAGAGTGTATGCGAGTGAGATGGAGGAGGGGGAGAGGAGAGGGGAGGTCGAGGATGAGATGGAAGGATGGAGTGGAGAAGCATTTGAGAAACGAGGGTGCAAGCTAGGGATGAGGGGGGGCAGCAAAATGGCTGGGGACAAGGTGACACAGAGGCCATTTGTTTGTGGCCACCTCTTATGGGATTAAGGCATCTGGAAACAGATAGATAGACAAACTCTAAATTAGTGTCCTTCCAGCAAAGTCCACATTTCACTTCCATACATCAATGTGGGGTTACAGTGTTACCATGCAAAAACTTGTTTATTCTATGTTCATCCCCCTTTTCCTCATCACTGTCAACCTTAAAGTTCTTGTTGTCTTTCCTGCTTTTCTCTCCTCGAACTTTGACAATCTACGTTGTGAATCCGCAGCAACTGACACTGATAACTTAACTTAGCTACAGATCAGTGTTGATTGCTGTGGATTCACCACACACACATTATAAAAATCCATGGAAAGAAAGGCAGGAAAGGCAACAGGACTTCTGATGCTAACTGTCCCTTCCATTCCCTTTCACACACTTAATCCTCTAGGCATTCTTAGTCATCACAGTACCTAGATATTTGAATGCAACAGGACTTCTGATGCTAACTGTCCCTTCCGTTCCCTTTCACACACTTAATCCTCTAAGCATCCTTAGTCATCACAGTACCTAGATATTTGAATGCACTCACAGTTTTCATTTCCTGGCCATTCAGCCTCACAATGTACTGTGTAACTTCATTCCTCTCAAAACTATAACTTGGTCTTTGTTACATTCACTTATAAGTTTCTTTTCCTCCACATACTTACAGACTTATTCAACAAACCTTGTAGCTCCCACTCATTTTCACTTAGCTAATAAAACAGTAACAATACCAGCCAACAGTGCAGATCAGGTACTCTCTCTCTCCCTCTCAGAGAAGTGTCAAAGAAGAAATAGTGTTAATATTGGTAAGATCTAACTACAGAACACAGACACAAATAATACTTAACAGAAGACACAACAGGAATTCAAGTGCAGTATTATGAAGTGCTTTAGGCCAGGGGTTAGGGAACAGGGGTAAATTAACCCCAATTGAGTAAATCTAAAAAATTTGGGGGTAATACTGGGGTATGGGAGGTACTGTAATCGTTTTGTTTTTCGTTTTGTTTATGAAGGCTCCAACATGCTTGCATGCGTCGGCCTTGGTCACCTAATGGCGGCTCTCCATGCTGCTCGATCTTTGGCAGCCTCCCTGTTCAGTCCCTTAACCCTTGTCACACTTAATGACCTTGTCCCATGTCTTTCTCGGTCTGCCCCTCCCCCAATATTAACACTTCTCACCCTCTGTACCCAATTATCATCACCCATCCTATCCACATGTCCAAGCCACCTCAGCCTACCTCTCCTTATCACAACACCAATACACTCCAGTCCCATCCTACCTCTCAACTCTTCCATCGTAAACCCAGCCCCCCCAGGCCTTGCACGCAGGGACGCACTGTACATCCACCTAATTATATTGTCATTTCTTTTTTTTTCTTTTTTTTTTATGCAAGGAAGAAGGAACCAAAGGCCACAGGCCTGCATACTGTTCCTTCCAAGAAAAAGCAAAAACAGTACAAAAGAGAGCCAAATGTATGTTTAAACCTGCGAAAATCCTCATCCTTTACTGCCCAGGTCTCACTACCATACAGCATCACACTCCTAACACATGCTGCATACAAAGACCCCTTAGCACGCAAGGAGAGTCCTCTCAATGTCAGGAGAGGCAACAGCTCCATGAACTTCTTCCAACCACTTCTCACCCTAGCAACTGAGCTAACTCCAGCCCCACCTAGTTAACTCCAGCCCCACCTCCAGCACATAACATGTCTCCCAAATAACAAAACTCCTCCACACACTCAAGAGGCTCACCAGCAAGTTCAATCCTTTCACGCCTATCAATCTCCAACTGCTCTCCCCGACACGGCGCAAACACGAAATCAGCATTATCTCGCAGTCTACCTCTAATACCACTACATCTCTTGTGCACCCATTTATCACAAACACTACACAAGATGGAATTACTTCCCACACCTTTGTAGCAAACTGCACATGGCCACTCTCCCTCTCCTCTGATTGTACCACCACCAACCCTAGATATCATCACTTTTGTTTTATCTGCATTTACCCTTAAGCCCTTGTGCCCCATACCATCTCACCACTTCTTAAATCTTTCCTCTGCCTCCTTTTCATTCTCTGCAATCAACACCAAATCATCACCATACAACATCTCCCATGGAAGTCCATTTCTGAAGTCATGTGAGAGGGCTTCATGCACCATGATAAACAACAAGGGACTCAAAACTGACCCCTGATGCACACCAACATTCACGGAAAACTCATCACTCAAAACTCCATTCACTCTTACCTGGGTGCGAGAACCCACGTACATGGCCATAACCACCCTAACCAGCCACTCTTCCAACCCTAGCTTTCTCACTGCCCACTTCACCACCTCTCTAGGGACTGTCAAAGGCCTTTTCCAAATCAACAAAAACAAAATACAATTCCCTTTTCTTTCCAATATATTTTTCCTGAAGCTGTCGAACAATGAATATGGCATCAGTGGTCCCTCTGCCTGGCATAAACCCAAACTGCATCTCATCGATATTCACTCTTTCTCTAATCATACCTTCTAGAACTCTCTCCATTACTTTCATTATCTGATCTAAGAGCTTTATACCTCTGTAATTTCCCCTTTCCAGGGCATCACCCTTCCCTTTGTACACATTTACAATTACACTCTTCAGCCAATCATCTGGGATAACACACTCATATATAATCCTATTTATCAGGTCAGTAACTAACCTCACCCCAGTATCTCCTGAGGCCTTCAACATTTCGGCAGTCAACCCAGACACACCTGCCACCTTCCCCACCCGTATCGTGCCTATTGCCTCACTCACAGTAGCAGCGCCAATCAAAGGCCAAGGGCCAAACACTGGATCTGAGGGCTCCAAACCTTCCCTATCCCAATCAAACAGTTCATTCAACAACTGGCCATAATGCTTTCTCCATGCATCTTTAATACCCCCACTGTTCACCACTACCCTTCCTTCATCATTCTTCACACACTGCTCACATACAATATCACGATTATCCCTCTTCACCTGATTTGCCACCTTAAAAATCATATTTTTCCTTTCTCCATGATTTAGATTATCAAGTAAAAGTCTCTGTGACTCAGATTTCGCCCTGTATACCTCTCTTCTAGGCCTGCGCTTGGCAGCCAAGTACTCCTCCCTGTTACCACCCTTCTTCCATTCCCGGAAAAGCCTTCTTTTCTCCTTAACTGCGACTTCTACACCCACATCCCACCACCAAGTTACTTTATGTCTCGGTGGGCCTCTTGTCCAACTGCATATTGCATCGGTAACTCTCGAGAGGCTATTCTTAAGGGCTCTATACTGTTCATTAACGCCTCTATCTACGGCTCCCTGTTCAGCCACCACTCTCCTCATCTCACTATAAAAGGCATCCCTTACTGATTGGTTTCCCAGTTTCCACGTTTTCCTCCTAGGTACATATGTCCTCCTTCTCCGTAATGAATGTGTTATATTACTGATCTTTTTTGGTGTTAGCTAATACCCTCTTCACGCACAAAATGATCCATAGGTATAAATGGCGAGTGGTGAGAAGGGTGGACGGTGGAATGAATGAACGGAAGGCAATGACTGACTATGTGTGTGTGGATGAAAGGATGAGAAGTTGTGTAATGGATGCAAGAGTATATAGAGGTTGGGGGAGTGGCCTTTCTGACCACCACTTAGTGGTGGCCAGAATCAGATTCCAAACACGATGGAGGATGAGAAGTAGGGAAGGACAGGAGGAAGTATCTGTTACAAGGAGGGTAGAAAGGTTACAGGAGGATGGAATAAATGCTGAATATAAAAGGGAAGTGGAGGAGCGATTGGGTTAATAAAGATTGGAGCAGATGGGGGACGTGGAAGGTGTGTGCAAGATATTCACAGAAGAAATCTGTGCAGCATGTGAGGTGGTGTGTGGGGTGAAGAGAAGACGAAAGGGGGTTCAGGGAACAGCATGGTGGACTGAAGAGGTGAGAGAGGCTGTGGCACAAAAGAAGAAAGCATATAATGAGTGGATGAGGAACAGGGGCGTCGAAAAGGATGAGAGACGGACGAGAGAGTTATATGTAGAGAGGAGGAGAGAGGTGAAAAGATTAGTAAGAGAGGGTAAGAAGAGAATGGATGAGGAATTTGAAAGGAATTTGAGTGCAAAGTGGAGGGAATGTAAGAAAATGTTCTGGAAGGAGGTAAAGAGAGCTAGACAGGGTGCCAACGAAGTCAGTGGGGGTGTGAAAGATAAAAATGGTAGATTACTAGTGGAGAAGGGAGAAAAAGTAAACAGATGGAGAGAACACTTTAATGAACTGTTGAATATAGAGAATGAAAGTAATGCAAGTATAAGTGGCTGGGGAATGGCGGGGAGAAGGAGGGTTGTGAGAAGAGAGGAAGAAATCAGTAGGATGGAAGTGGTGGAAGCAATGAAGAAAGTTAAAATGGGGAAAGCCACAGGAATTGATGGAGTGTGTGGTGAAATGCTGAAGCATGGGGGAGAGATAGTAATAGAATGGATGTGGAAGGTGTGCAGATTGGCTTGGGAGGAGGGTAGAGTCCCGAAGGATTGGAAGTCAGGTATAATTATTCCTCTGTACAAAGGAAAAGGAGAAAAAGCAGTGTGTGGTAATCACAGGGGCATTTGCCTTCTCAGTGTAATAGGAAAAATATATGGTAGGATACTTATTGACAGAGTTAGGGAAATTACTGAGGAATTAGTTGGAGAAGAACAAGGAGGTTTTAGGAAGGGAAGAGGTTGTGTAGACCAGATATTCATTCTTAGATCCTTAGTGGAAAAGTTTCTAGAGAAGGGCAAGAAGTTGTATGCAGCCTTCATGGATCTGGAGAAAGCATATGACAGGGTGGATAGACAAGGATTGTGGAAGGTATTAAGAATATATGGAGTGGATGGGAAGTTGTTGAAGGCAGTGAAGAGTATGTATGAGGGTGCTAAGGCTGCAGTGCGTGTGGATGGCAAACTGAGTGAATCTTTCCATTTGAAGGTTGGATTGAAACAAGGATGTGTCAGTCTCCATGGTTGTTCAATCTGTACATGGATGGGGTTATAAAAGAGATACAAGGTCGGGCAGTGGATGTTGGAGTGGCCCTAGTGAGAGAGGGCAGTGTGTGGAAACTCCCTGTACTGTTGTTTGCAGATGATACTGTGTTGTTGAGTGAAGACGAAGGGGAGCTGCAAGGCTTGGTAGATGAGTTTGGGAGAGTGTGTAAGAAACGGAATCTAAAGGTGAATGTGGGGAAGAGTAAAGTGATGGTCTTCGAGAGAAGTGAAGCCAGTGAGTGTACAGTGAGATTGGATGGGAAGGATATGGAGAATGTGAGTGAATTTAAGTACTTGGGCAGTGTGATGAGTAAGGATGGTAGTCTGGAGGGTGAAGTGCTCGAAAGGGTACAGCAGGGAAGGAAGGTTGCTGGTTCGTTGAAAGCAGTGATAAGAAACAGGGAGGTGAGCATGGAAGTGAAAAAGTTGTTACATGACAGTATTGTGATACCAACTCTGACATATGGAAGTGAAGCTTGGACCCTGTTGGAAGGACAGAAGTCAAGAGTGAGAGCAGTGGAAATGAGTTATTTGAGAGGAGCATGTGGAGTCACATGGAGAGACAGACTAACAAATGAGGAAGTGAAGGAGCGTTGTGGTGTGGTTGAGGACGTGATGGGAAGCGTTAGGAGAAACACGTTAAGGTGGTTTGGGCATGTGGAGAGGATGGAGAGTGAAAGATTGACGAGGAGAGTGTATGTGAGTGAGGTGGAGGGGGCGAGAGGGAGGGGGAGGCCGAGGATGAGATGGAGGGATGGAGTGGAGAGGTATATGAGAGAGGGGGGTGTGAGTTGGGAGTGTGGTAGTGAAATGGCAGGGGACAGAGTGACATGGAGGCGATTTGTTTGTGGCCACCCCATTCGGGATTGAGGCGTCTGGCAATAGATAGATAGATAGATCAATTTTTATTACATAAAGGATATGTGCACATAACCAGATAATAATGTCTGTCCTTTGTGTCATTCAGACTTTTGATTTTGTTAATTATCAGTTTTTATTATATAAAGGATATGTATATGTAACCAGATAATAATGTCTGTCCTCTGTGTCATTTTTGCTTTTGACAGTGGCAGGCCAGCCAAGATCATTATCTGAGCTTG
Source organism: Birgus latro (assembly GCA_018397915.1). NCBI lineage: Eukaryota > Metazoa > Arthropoda > Malacostraca > Decapoda > Coenobitidae > Birgus > Birgus latro. Next base: position 22,915 of record JAGKTI010011050.1, read on the forward strand.
TAGGAGATGAAGATATTTGGAAGAAGCTGCACACTTCCTTTACTTGGCTTCTGAAAGCTGGTGGACTCAGGTTACAGGAGAGGCTTGTTGAAGGACCACCAGTCTCTCAGCTGGTTGTTGATGGGTCTGAGGTAATCAGTAACAGTGGTGAGTTAGTGTTGATACCACATTTCACTTTCTTGAATGAAGAGTAATGAGAATAAAATTATTTTAATATTTAACTGTGTAGCCTGTGTAACATACCTTTGATGGACTTGAACTGAATTCCTGGAAGTTAGTCTCCCAGGGTCCCCTACACCTTGTATGTGGTAATACTGGATTAGGAGCTGTTATTGCAGTGTTTAGAATTATCATTTTCTTTCAGGCTTTAGTATTCGAGAGCTTCACAGTACACTAGGTGGCACTATTTTCCATCGCTTGCTACATCATCTGTTGATAGGGAGACAAGTTATTCTGCGAGGGACATGTGCACCCACAGTCACAGTCTTGATACAGTCATTACAGGTGAGCTTTGGTTACAGATGGCTAAGGGGTTTAAAGGTTTCCATTATTGCAGTTGTGATAGATTAAGCTTTTGAATATGATGACATTCTCTTGTTTTATTCTTGCTACTATGCAACAGTTCGTCTTATGAGAGGCCTGTTGCAGTAAAGGAGTCAGTGAAAGCAACTGTACATATAACCCCCCTAATTTAATCCATCCATCCATCATCCAATCCTATGTTGCCCCATGAGGAGTGTAGGAACCTGGGGCTAGGCAAGTTGGTCCTGACATTTAAGATGAGAGTGACCAGCCTCACACATCCCTGAGTGGCATTATGTGAGCAGTAAACCCCAACCACCCCTTGGACATAAGCCTACACAGGTTCAGTCGAATTAGAGCACCTTAATTACTCACTAAACTACCAGGTGCCATAATTTGGTTATATGGTTACCACCCAGCTTAATAAATGGTTTAAAAGTCTCCTAAATTGAATACAATCCTGTAAAGGTAGCTAAAATATAACATAAAATAGTACATCATCAGATTGAAGGGGTTAATAGCATAATTTTTATTTTTTATTTTCTGGCTGTGGACTCTATATTGCATGATGTATGTACTGTACCATACCCATAGGATGGCCATGCTGAAGCAGTTGCTTACCTATGGTTGTTGGGTCTGCTTGGCCGGACAGACTGAGGTAAAGTAGCAACAGTAACCTCTACATCTTCATAAACTTCTTTCTCTGTCTTTATAGGTTCATGTTAGACTTTCTTTAGCAAAACCCCATTACAATAATATTACAGTAATCCCTCCAATATCCGTTGTAATAGAGCCAAAGGCATGTCCGAATATTGGTTTTGTCCGGATATTGGTCCTGAAGCTCCAGCACTGGTTTTTCATGACCCTAACCTAACCTAACCTAAATCAGAAAACTACCTTCCTACCTCCCTACTTGGACATGTATAGCACTTATTTAGGTCCCTTTTCACATAAATAATGCACATATAGCATGAATTTATTGAATTTTAACCAAAAAATGATGATTTAGAGGTGAGTGAGTCATAGGAGCTCAGAACTTGCCAGCATAGTATAAGTAAGTATCGGACATGGAAATCATCTTTTCTCACATTTTATGCACTAAATTATTGGATACAAAGCATCAAATACAGTAAATGATGTTAATTGCTACCAGAAAAATGGTTTGGTTAGGTTAGGTTAGGTTATGACCTAACATGAAATTCACTGCTTCCACCTTTTTCCTAGCTAGTGCACTTAATAACCATGCATGAAAGAATTAAATTTAAAGCAGGAAATTATGATTAACACAATGTTAGGTTAGGTTAGGTTAGGACCAGACATGAAATTCACATCTTCCACCTTTTTTCTAGCTGTTTTACTTAAGAACCATGCATGGGAAAATTAAATTGCAAGCAGGAAATTATGATTAACATTTAGGGTAATTTCTTAACACATTAACAGCATGATGAAAACAGGTTAGGCATGAAAATCTTTATGGTAACCATAGGTTAGGTTAGGTTAGGACTGGACATGCAATTCACATCTTCCACCTTGCATGGGAAAATTAAATTGCAAGCAGGAAATTATGATTAACATTTAGGGTAATTTCTTAACACATTAACAGCATGATGAAAACAGGTTAGGCATGGAAATCTTTATGGTAACCATAGGTTAGGTTAGGTTAGGTCCGGACATGAAATTCACATCTTCCACCTTTTTTCTAGCTGTTTTACTTAAGAACCATGCATGGGAAAATTAAATTGCAAGCAGGAAATTATGATTAACATTTTTGGTAATCTTTTAACACATTTACAGCATGATGAAAACAGGTTAGGCATGAAAATCTTTATGGTAACCAAAGGTTAGGTTAGGTTAGGACCGGACATGAAATTAACTGCTTCCACCTTTTTTCTAGCTGTTTTACTTAAGAACCATGCATGGAAAAATTAAATTGCAAACAGGAAATTATGATTAACATTTTCGGTAATCTTTTAACACATTTACAGCATGATGAAAACAGGTTAGGCATGAAAATCTTTATGGTAAGCATAGGTTAGGTTAGGATAGGTTAGGTTAGGTTATGACTGAATATGAAATTCACTGGCTCCCACCTTTTTCCTAGCTAGTGCACTTAAGAACCATGCATGAAAAAATTAAATTGCAAGCAGGAAATTATGATTAACATTTTTGGTAATTTTTTAACACATTTACAGCATGATGAAAACAGGTTAGGCATGAAGTTAGGGTACTTACGAACAAGCAGCTGCCATCCTGATGTAATAACCCACTCTATCATCTCAGACTCTGACAGGAAGACCTTGCACCTGACACACCTTTCCAATTGAGAATCACCAGCACTTATCACCAACACTCTCCACAACGTTTTTTTTTTTTATAACTGGAATCACATCACTGCACTGTACATAACAGTAAATTCCATCATCACACACATGATGAAGAAGGTGAAGAGCAGTGTCAAGCACTGTAGGAGGTAGGGTATCACCACAAAAGCAATCACTTCAGCCGCCATTGTCGGGTGTTCATGAGGCAGTAACTGAGTGGGTAATGGCGACTGACAGACAGACGCCACGAGTGTAAACATAGCCGATTGGCGCGGGCGGGAAATTCAGACTGACGCGGTTCCAAAAAATTGAAAAATTTTCGATTTTTTTCTAATTTTGTGGCATTTTGGGAGTTGGGCAGCCCACAATATCCGAATTGTGAGTATATCTGAGTATTGGACATCCGAATAATAGAGGGATTACTGTATATCTGACATTTCAGAATTAACATAATTTGACTGTATTTTGCTGAAACAGTATGAAAATATATTTGCAAGCATTTCAAATTTGCCAGGTTATTGATATGGTGCTGAAACTGGCAGAGCCAAGAAAGTAAAACCAGCAAAAAAATCACATTGTATTTCAGTAGGCTACCATTTGATATGCTGAATTGAACCTGAAATGCAGTGCTTTATTGGCTGGCATAACTACACCCTGCCCCAGTTGCTGCCAAATGTATTTTTATGATTGTTTTCCAGGATCCAGTACTGCACCTTTATTTTTTCATATGAAGTTCTCTGGTGAATGTGGGAGTTCAAGGGTTGACCTTCATGCTGTGTACTAATGTAGTGCATTAGCCCCATTGCCTTCATACTGTTTCTTTAGATGACTTGTGTTTTAGTGAGTTTAGGTGCTCCAACTGGATGTTACCTGTATGGATCCACTTCTGAGGATTGATTGGGATTTCTTTCTCATATCATTATGCTTAAGCAGCTGGTCACTTAATTGTCTGGACTGGGTTGCCTAGTCCTGGGCACCTATGCACCTATTGGGGCAGTACTGGGTTGGATGCAGGATGGATGGATGAGTGATGTGTATTGTTCCTTCAGATCTGACCATTTCATTGGAAAAAAAATCCACATTATGTGCATTTCCTCTTAACCCTTTGAGATTTTCGGCCCTCCGCTGATTGTGTCTGCGCCAGATTCAGCCGGGTGCACATAGAGCGCACCGTCGTGCAGCAATATTTGTACTTAATTGGCCACTGTGCACTAACTTTTTATGGTAGACTAATGAATGTGATACCATTTTAAAGTTGAATAGTTGCTCTTTGTCGTAGTATGGTTGAAAAAGTTAATACGATAGCTAAAAGGCCAATAGGACGAACAGAAGTAAGCCGAAAAGGAAAAATCACACACTCTTCCGTAGAAAAATATTTTTAAAAATAAAGTATTAGAGGTACATGAAATTTGTTAGCACCAGGTCAGTCTACAGTAAATTCC